>JABTTQ020002637.1:600000-897039 GCA_016081115.2 Rehmannia glutinosa
TTGCAAAGTATCCTTGATTCGAGCGTTTTAAATTCATCAACTGATCGTGGCTCGTCCCGACATCCGAAATGGCATAAGTGTCTCTGTCTCTTTGGAATGCCTCCATGTTCTTTCAAGATGTTCATAACTCGGGCATCCATTCTTCCTTCCACTTCCTTCATCCCTCGCTTCAATTGTTTTTCTCTTTTCACCCATAGATACAACAGAGTGTTGGAGTGGCGAGTCACGGGAGTTTTCTTTGATAATGTCACCATTTGTGTGAGGACCCTGTTGAGGGGTTTGTGCAATCATCAAGGTCATATCTTTTGATCCTTCCCCCTCGTGATTTTCCTTTCTTCTGTTTTAACACTTCCTCGGTGATTTTTTCTTGTTGCTCCTTCCTTCTCAACTTCGGATCCCCTTGCGCTTTTAGGTATTCCTCTTCCCCTTTTTGGCATCATCAAAGGAGAGAGGAACGCTGAAACAGACTTGCAAGCGGGAAGTCGAGCTCCTGATAGTTGAGTTTTGTCTCGAGTCCGCTGCGAGTATGCAAAGACGAAGTCGGATCGAGTAGCGTTGGACTCTTGAAATCAGCTTCATCTCCGCTTCTTCAAGAGAGTTCCGTCTACTCTTCGTTGCCATACTCATTTGTCTTGCAAATGAGTCTTCCTTCTAGTCTTGATTGTCTTCTTGCATGTTAGGTCGTAGGCGACTTAACTCACTTGCTCACTCTATTTATTACAATGCATTTTACAACAAAAATTGGGGTGCCAACTTTCTATTCTAAGTTTTACATGGCATTCATCAAAATCTTAAACAATAAATTTCCTAACACTTCTGATGAATGTGCGTTTTGCCAACAAAAGAATCATTGGAAGGCTAAGTGTCCCATGTTATTGAATAAAGGTAAACCACAGTACCGAGATCCCAACAAAGAAGAACAACGGCTAGGTTCCAAAGAATAACGAGCTTCACGTCCTCCACAGCAGCAACCAACACCATTGCCATCCCAATGGTCTCCTAGACCACCTCCGCCGAGCAATGCAGTCGCCGCACCATCATTGGATCTGTATATATTTGAGTAGTTTCAAAAGATCATTGCCTCATAACCACATGTTATGTCCGCCTCATCAAATATATGTTTGTCTCATTCCAATTCTCCAGGTATGTCTTCACTCTTGTGGATCTTAGATTCTGGAGCTTCCCATCATATGTCACCTAGTATGTCGTTTTTTGTCTCTTTGTCTCCTAATCCGTATGTGTCAGTTCTAACTGTTGATGATACTCCAATGGCATTAGCAGGAATTGGTTCCATTGTCACACCTTGTTTTTCTATTCCTAATGTTTATTATGTTCCTAATCTCACCTTGAATCTGGTTTCGGTTAGCCAATTGTTTGCGTCTGGTTATTTAGTCTCTTTTTCTTCTTCTACTTGTTCTATACAGGACCCGCAGTCTCAGAAGTTGATTGGGACAGGCCATAAGCAGTGAGAACTTGATGTTTTCGATCAGCTCAAAATACAGGAAGCTCCAGCTTTTAGTGTGGATTTGTCATCTTTTCGTTTGAGTCATTCGTCTTCAGATTTTCACTTATGGCATTATCGTTTAGGTCATGTGTCTGCTTCTCGTTTATAGTTTTTAGTTTCTACTGGTGTCTTAGGAGATTTGAAATCTCATGATATTTCTCATTGTAATGGTTGCAAAATGGCAAAATTTTGCTGCTTTATCTTTCAATAAAAGTGTTTCTCTTTCTCGTGCGCCTTTTGATCTTGTTCATTTTGATGTATGGGGACCTTCCCCTGTCAACACAAAGGGTGGATCTCGATATTATATTTCGTTTATTGATGATTATACATGTTATTGTTGGGTTTATCTTATGAAACAACGTTCTGATTTTTTCAACATCTTCTGCAACTTTCGAGCACTTGTGAAAACCTAACATTCGGCCACCATAAAGTGTTTTCGTTGTGACTTGGGTGGGGAATATTCTTCCAATGCTTTTCTTACTTTAATTTCTTCTGATGGTACGATATGACAAACATCTTGTACGGATACCCCTGAGCAAAATGGTGTTGCAGAGAGAAAACATAGACATCTTGTAGAAACTCCTAGGTCTCTTTTGTTGTCTGCTAGTGTTCCCAGTGTTTTTTTTGGGGGAAGCAGTTCTAACTGCTACCTATTTGATTAATAGAATTCCTACTTCGCATAATTCGAGTTTGACACCTTTTGAGAAGTTGTATGGGTATGCTCCTGATTATTTGTCTTTGCGCGTATTTGGTTCTACTTGCTTTGTCCTTCGACATCAAGTTGAACGTACTAAGTTGACCCCGCGGTCTGCTTTATGCATTTCTCATGATTATGGGGAAGGACAAAAAGGTTATCGTTGTTTTGATCCAGTTAGCCAAAAATTATAAGTCTCGCGTCATGTGGTGTTTCTTGAACATATTCCATTCTTTTATGTCCCAGCTGGCTCCCATAATGTATCCAGGTCCGACCTCATTCATATTGATCCTTTTCATGGTGACGAGTCCACTACTAATGGTTTGCGAGGTTACGTACATTGACTTGATTACGATGTGACCGATTCTCTGCATTCGATGATGTCCCATCAACTTCTCCAAGCTGCGGCTCTGATGATGCTCATCGCCAATCCACACGTATTCGTAAGTCTACTAAGTTACCAGATTTTGTTTACTCTTGTTATTATAGTTCATTCGTCTCTTTCTTGGGCTCGTTTTGTCGTATTTTTGAGCCTTCATCCTATAGAGAGACGATTCGTGATCCACTTTGGCAGGATGCTGTGGCTGAGGAACTTACTGCTTTGCATCATACTCATACTTGGGACTTGGTAACTTTACCACCGGGAAAATATGCAATTGGATGTCGTTGGGTCTACAAAATCAAAACCAAATCTAATGGGTCTATTGAAAGATATAAAGCCTGATTGGTTGCTAAGGGTTATACTCGGGAGTATGGGATCGATTATGAGGAGACATTTGCGTCTGTTACAAAGATGACAGCTATTTGTACCCTTCTTGCAGTCACCTCGGTTCGCCGATGGGGTATATCTGAGATGGATGTAAAGCATGATTTTTTGAATGGTGATCTTGTTGATGAAGTATACATGCAACCTCCTCCTGGTGTTGCCCATCAACCAGGTGAAGTTTGTAAGCTTCGTAAAGCTCTTTATGGCCTTAAGAAAGCCTCTAGAGCGTGGTATGAAAAGTTTACTTGTGTTGTTACTTCTCTTGGTTTTCGACCAAGTGATCATGATTCAGTCTTGTTTGTCAAAAGTACTACAACATGTCGTATTTTACTTGCTTTATATGTTGATGATATGATTATTACTGGTGATGATCTTGATGGTATAGAAACATTGAAGTCTACGTTAGCTCGTTCTTTTGCTATGAAAGATTTGGGTCCGCTCCTCTATTTTCTTGGTATTGAGGTTGCCTCTTCCCCACAGGGTTATCTTTTGTCTCAATCAAAGTATATTACTGATATATTTGAGCGTGCACGTATTACTAATAACCAGATTGTTGATACTCCACTTGAGACTAATGCTCGATATTCTCCCTCTGATGGTTCTCCCTTGTCTGATCCCAGTTTATATAGTACTATTGTTGGCAGTTTGGTTTATCTCATAGTTACTCGTCCAGATATTGCACATGTTGTTCATGTGGTTAGTCAGTTTGTTACTTCTCACTCTACAGTTTATTGGGCTGTTGTTCTACGTATTCTTAGATATCTTCGGGGAACTCAGTTTTAGAGTCTTTTACTTCCGTCTAGTTCTTTGGAGCTGCGTGCATACTCTGATGCTGATTGGGCTGGTGATCCTACAGATCGCAAATCTATCACTGGTTTTTGTGTGTTTATGGGTGACTCTCTCATTTCTTGGAAGAGTAAGAAACAAAATGTGGTTTCTAGATCTTCCCTGGGTGAGTATCGTGCCATGGCAACTACGCTTGTGAGATAGTTTGGTTACATTGGTTTGCTAGCAGATATGGGTGTTTTTCTTGATCGTCCCATTCCGCTGCATTGTGATAATAAGAGTGCTATTCAGATTGTCCGCAATACGGTTTTTCATGAGAGGACTAAACATATTGAGATTGATTGCCATATTATTCGACATTATTATCAGACTGGTATCATCACATTGCCTTTTGTCTCTTCTTCTGTGCAGGTTGTTGATATGTTTACCAAGGCACATTCCTCTTCGCGTTTTCGTTTCTTGTTTGACAAACTCTCAATGCTTCTTGCGGTTGCATCGTGAGTTTGAGGGGGAGTGTTAAAATATAATATATGTTTAGTTTCCTTATTTAAGTATAGTCCTTTTATGGTTAGGATTTTAGTCCTTTTAGGGTTATGTTTTCTATTTGCCTATATAAGGCTCTCCTTTGTTTCTTTGTAATTCACTTTTGATTTTGCATAATAAGAATACAAGTACTTTATGGCTTCTTTGATTTCAACAGTGTGGTTGTTCATCTTTGTTTAATCAATTAACAGACTTGATTTTCTGGCTTGAATTAATCCTTCTTTATAATGTTTTGGCAAGAAAGGCCACTCTTACGGATTCTCTTGTTACAACTGCTAATATTATTTCCCAAAAAGTTCCCGGTGACTTTAGAATGACGGATACAAGAACGGAGAAAGCGAAACATGGTATCACGGCTATATTATGAAATGTCTTGTGAGGCTTTGGAAAGCTACAATGGAGAGCAACATGGAAATGAGTATCTCATCAATCTATTGATTCGTCTGATATGTAGATGTAGATAGTGGAGGATATTTGTTACTTTGAGTTTTCTTTTGATTGTTGTTATAGATGATGGTCTATTATTAATGTAAACTAGATCTTGAGGATCTTATTTGTATGCTTTATATAAGTATTAAGAACGTTTTTGCATAAAAGTAGTGTTTGATGAATTTAATTATATTAGTATTATATTTTGTATGGTTGTATTTTGATGGAAGATACAGCGGTGTTGGTATTTCCAATCAAACGTATTACTTTGTATCAGAAACGTATTATTTTTCACAGAAAAATATTACTTATCATAAAGTTTGCTTGAATGAATTTACTTAATAATATTTCTTTGCAGTAGAAAAGTATTAATATTCTCATGGAAAGTATTATTTTCTATTAAAAAAGTAATACACGTTTTGTCACGGCCTAAATCTGTAATACCCAGCTTATGATTTGATATTGATCGTCTTTTATGTTATTATTACTAATACTATAATTATTATTCTTTTTTTTTTATTATATTAAGATAATATTGTTCAGTCACCATTAATCCAATTTAATTCAAGTTATTCAATGGTCCAATCCTATATTTTTATTTATTAAACCCAAATTCGTTTAAAAGTTCCACTATATAGGTAATATATGTTAATATTTTTACTATTATTATTACATTGTGTTAATTGTTTTTTTATTCTTTCACATAAATGATAAGAATAATAGTTTGTTTATATTTTAATAAAGTATATATATATATATATATATATATATAGTATAATATTTATATCAAGTTGAGAGGAGTTTTTATCTGACCTTTTTAAACTCAAATCGATAAGCCTAAATCCCTCAGGGCATAATTCAACTAGTTTGAAATTTATGATAATATTTTCTTCATATTTTTATCCCACGAATAAACAACTATATATATAACACCCCAAAATTTTTATATTTGGATTAATAAATTATGGAGTGTAGCATTTTAAATCTTGGCCCGATACAAGAAAATCTTTAGGCTTATTTATCTATTCAGCTGGAATGATTATTTATTTCTTAAGAAAAAAAAGGGTCCATTTTATTAAGCCCATGTAAGTATTTCTTCGGATTTTAAAATCATGCAATACTTTATTTATCAATTTCGAGTCTTATCATCTTTTATGATTATTATTAGTAATATTACAATTAAATATCACTATTAGTCTTAATACTTTTCCTTTTTATTATATCAAGATAATATTATTGGAGCAATATCAACCCATTTTCAATACAAGCCCATTTTGGTCTACTCCTATATTTTTATTTATCAAAACTCAAATTTAGTCAAACTCACCAAAATTGAATAAGATAAGCTTAAAAATCCCACCAAATCCTCACAACTCCAAATCCCACGTACTCCAGCAGTTAGAATGTAGAGAACCCTTCTAACTCCCTCTATCTCACGTTTCAAGTATTGGAGAAAATAAATGGGAGAATTTTATAATAGGGTCTAAATTTAAGAAAATATATCACTTCAAGACCCAAAATTTCAACCTTCTCAAATCAAGACCCAATTTTTATTTTTCTCTCAAATTAGGTCATCTCTCAAATTTTGGGTTCTCACTTCAAGACCCAAAAATCCAATCTTCTCAAATCAAGACCCGGTTTTTATTTTTTTCTCAAATCGGGCCCTCCCTCAAAATTTTCGATTCTCACTTCAGGTTTTAAAATTTAATAAAAAGAGAAAAATTAATGTAATCTATCACACCAGCCATAAAAAAAAAATTTGTAACTGACGTTATAGATTCACTAATATTTCTCTTTTTGTTAAATACTAAAACCTTGAGTAAGAACCGGTTTATTTAGGGGAGGGCCCAATTTGGCAAAAAAATAAAAATTGGGTGTTGATTTTAGTATGTTGAAATTTTAGATCTTGTAGTGAGAACCCAAAATTTGAGGGAGGACCAATTTGAGAAAAAAATAAAAATTGGATCTTGATTTGAGGAGGTTGAAATTTTAGGTCTTATAATGATAGATTTTCTTAAATTTAGACCCTATTATGAAATTCTCCCGAAAATAAATTTACCTCATCTCTTTTTCCTCTTCTATTCTTTTCACTCACTTAAAAAACACAGCAAACTCATCATCCTCTTGAATCTCCCTCTCACCAAGGAGTTGAGTCTTACTGAGTGGTACGAGAAATTGCCCACTGTGATTTCACGGTCGGAAACGAGGGAAATCGAATTTCGATTTGATGTGTGTGTATGCGCTCTGGTGTGGTAATGTGTCCAATGTGTGGCGTGTGTGTCTGTTGTGTGTCCTAGTGTGTGTGTCTCTAATATGTGTGTAATTGTGTTAACTGTGTGTGTGTGTGCGTGATTGGACGGAGCAAATGATGGAGTAAGAAAAGGAGAAAATAAATGAGGTGCTACTGCAATGATTCTTCTTTTACTTGCATTTTTTGTGTAGAGTGTGTGTTGGTGAAGAATGAACAGAGGTTGTGTGTGTGTTTATGAGATGGGTGAGTGTGTCATGTGTGCCCATGTGAGTAGTGTGTATGAGGGTACACATGAGGCTTGGAGTTTCCCCGGAATTCATCGCCGGTGGCCGCTCGAAGGGAGAAGAGTCAGTCTGAGGACTTGAGGACTTTGGTGTGATGGGAATTTTGCAATTGAGAGTCAGGGGCTTCACTTAGAGAATTAGATGAAGAGTTATTCTTATATGCAATTTCTGAAATTCCAATTCAGACCCCTAAAGTTTCAATTAGACCCTTTTTTTTCAAATTGAAGTTTCAATATCTTTCAACTGAGTCCTAGGCCTTTTTCATTTAAACCTAAATCATATTTAATTTTTTTTTGAAATTATATTTCAGCCCTAGGGACTGACTTAGATTTTCTGAAAATTTCATTTCAACCCCACCACTTTTCAGTTTGATCCAAAAACCCAAATTTATTTCTGTGTTCTTTCAAATTAGCCTTGAAATTTATATTTTTGGTTAAATTTCACCTATTAGGATCTTTAGCTTATTTCATAAGCATTTTTACTTTGAATTAGAGATAGAATTTATTTTCAATCACTTAAATATACCAATATTTATTGTAGGTGACGAAGAACTAGACGTTTAGGCTTTCTAACTTCAGGCTTCATACGACTATCAACTGCATTTGAGGTGACGAAGAACTAGACGTTTAGGCTTTCTAACTTCAGGCTTCGTACGACTATCAACTGCATTTGAGGTATGGATTTTTCTTTACACTTTTAAGTGCGAAGTTTAATTGTCTTTATTAAATACGTACTTGTATAATTTGATGAATTCTATACTTGACAATGTGATTATAATTGCTGAACTTGATGTGCATATTATATGTGAAGATTTATGTTTATTTATGTGAAATGGCAAAGTATATGTGTGGTTTCGGCCAATGGCAAAGTATATGTGTGGCTTCGTCCAATGGCAAAGTATATGTGAGGCTTCGGCCAATGGCAAAGTATATGTGTGGCTTCGGCCAATAGCAAAGTATGAGGCTTCGGCCAATGGCAAAGTATATGTGTGGCTTCGGCCAATGGCAAAGTATATGTGTGGCTTCGGTCAATGGCAAAGTATATGTGAGGCTTCGGCCAATGGCAAAGTATATGTGTGGCTTCGGCCAATGGCAAAATATATGTGTGGCTTCGGCCAATGGCAAAGTATATATGATGGCAAAGTATTTGCGCTCGATTCATTAAATTATGCTATCTTATATTTAATTTGGACAATTAGAATCCCTACTGAGTATGTGTTACTCACCCCTATTATTCAAATTATTTTCAGATTAAATGGGGGAATGCGCTGCCGATGATGGGGATAGCCGAAGATTTACACTTTAATTATTTAACTTTTTGAATTGTTGACTGGTTTTCAAATCCAAACAAATGCGACGTACTATCTCTTATTTATTGTAATATTATTAATATTATTTTTAATCTTAGCTAATACTCTAAGATTGCTTATTTCAGAATAAGTTTTAGTAATTTATATTAGACTTCATTATTGCTTCTGCTCGAGTTATCTATTTTGTTTTAAAATAAAAAAAAAGGATAAGTGGCGCAGCAAAATTTTATAATTAGACTATGTTTCATAAAATAATAGTAGCGCAGCGAAAATGTGATGGATTTTTGGATTTATTAATAAAATAGTTCTATCTGCTTTTTTTTTATGTGTCTTATTTGTGCGCATGTAAATATACTTTCTTATTATATTAGTTTTAAAAAAAATTGCATTCTTTATTTTAGTAACGCTAAAAAAAAACCCTTTATAAAAAAGTGGGGCGCTACAAAATCAATGCCTTTTAATTAGACAATGTAATATCGTTGCGTACCATTGCAATATTGGTGGTATTGCAATGAGCTAATACATTTCATCTAAAAAGTCTTATTTCATTCGAAAAGTATTACTTTTTATTAAAAAGTATTAAAAGTATTACCCCGTGATGATGGCTTGGACTAATTTACTTATTATTTATTTTCAGTTGAAAAGTAAATATCATTTTTCCCTTGAAAAGTATTATTTTCTATTAAAAAAGTATTACAAGTATTATCACGGCCAAATCGATGTCTTTCTACGAGACATGCAATATGGTCGTTTACCATTGGAATACTGCGGTATTGCAATCTGCTAATACATTTCATCTGAAAAATATTATTTTTTATTAAAAAAAGTATTACACGTATTATCATATGATGGTTGCTTGGAATTAATTTACGTACTTACTATTTCTTTTCAGTTGAAAATTATTATATTTTTCCTCTGAAATATATTTTTTTATTAAAAAGGTATTACAAGTATTATCTCGGCCTAAACCGATGCCTTTTTATTTGATAATGAAATATGATCATGTACTATTGCAATATGGCGGTATTGCAATCAGGTAATACTTTTCATTCGAAAACAGTGTACTTTTAGGAGGAAAAAAGTAGTACTTTTAAGTTGAAATACTTAAAAGTATTACACAAGAAAATAATAGTTGAAGATTAATGAAGCTCACGCATATCTCATACATTTTGCAAAAAGAAAACAATATTTAATTTATATAAGCTGCAAAATATCATCCAGTGTGAAACTCCCAAAATCCAACGTAACCCCAAAAACTTGCAATTTCTCCTTTATTTTTTATTTTTTTCTTGGTTTTTAGCTATATATTGTTGTATTTTTCTTTTTTTTTTGTTTCTTTTTTTGTTTTCACCGGTTGAAGGGCGAAATCCGTAGGTTTGTATGTCCCGCAGTTTTGGGTGGTTGCTCGTGCCCAGTTTTTGTTGTAGTCTTTGTGGGTTTTAGTGTTTCTGGTCTTCATTTAAGTCTTTGAAGTCTCCCAGCGTGGGAGTGGTGTAGTTTTGGGTGTGAATGTTTTAGTTTGTGAAGTAGATCTGAATTGGTCTTGCCAATTCCCCGCTTGGCTTTTATTTAGTCAAGTCGGCTCATAGCCAGTTGGCTACGTTTGTAATTGCAATTCAAGTTTTTTTGAGTTGTTCTAATAAAATACTATCGTTCAGAAAAAAATAAATAAATAAATAAATTGTTGGAATTGGTCTTTGAGAAATTGGGTGTTGACCCGATTTTGACCAATTAATTAAGTGGTTTTCATTTGTGAAAAATGGAATTAAATTATTTGTAAAAATTCTACTAAGAGAGTAGATGAGAATAGCATTTGGAATTTCTCAAAACCGATTCCGGGTGAATGAGAAATTAATGCTAGAAGTTAGCCACTTAACACAAATAAATGGTATGGAAAATGGAAAATATGGGGGAGGAGAGATGCTCCATCCCACATAGGAAAAGGATGAAAAGTTTGCACACTTTATTTATCCCAAGTTGACAAATGGGTTTGGGCCAGGGGGCACCAAGTTTTTAAAGGGGAGAGGACCTACATCTTGTGGGTTTGGTTCAACACTGCCTGTGGCCGGGCCGCCGGCCGGGCAGCAGCTCGGCCCGGCCTGGGTCGTGGGTGCAGGCTTGGGCTTGGGGCCCTTATTCTTTTGGACCGAAAACCTTTAAAAATAAATGTTTAATTAATTTTTGTAATTAATTAAATAAGTTCAAAGCGGGAATGCTTCGGCCTCGCGCACTGGGCGGGAGCACGGCCCGCGTCTTGATCGGGTCGTGCTCCTCTGAGAGTTGTAGCACCAGCAAGACGGCGGCGCACGGCGGCGTGCGCTGGTCGTCGTTGTCGAGCAGAGAGTTCGAGCGCCAGCGCAGACGGCGAAGGCGCCGCGGCCCGTGCGCTGGTCGTGCTCCCATCGCAGTGCGATGTTCGGTGCAAATGTGCCTTTCGAGCCTACGAGACGCAATTTTCCGCACGGGCACTTCATTGCCTATAATATTGAAGCCCCTGAGATGATTTGATATACGAAAAACAGAGATAATAACTGTCATTTGCATCATACGAGCATATTGATTTTCCCTTCGTTCAAAGCTTGAAAGTTCGAACTTTTGTTGTTGTTATTTTGTTGTTCGGTTTTCTTTGTCTTTGCTAATCGGGATTTGTAAAGTCGTTGTATCTTAGAGGCGGCGCGGAACCGTAAGCACTAGTATACGGGCGTTTTCGTCTTGCGGAGACAGATCTGGTCTGGCCTCGACTTAGGCCTATACATTATCCGACCCATTTTTCAAAAAGTAAAACCATACACTGTAGGAAAATTTTACCCAACATAAATAAACTGTAATTCAACATCTACAATTGGTTCATTTCTTATATAACTTTGTGGAGCGCGCATCATACTGTCTGAATAATACAACTGATAAAGAAGATTTCTTTTCTCCTTTCAGTAATAGACTCATTTTGACAATGAACATGATATATATTATATGCATCATCCTGCGTCGCACCAGTCTTCTAATTTGTATTTATTTACTGCAAGAATATCAACCACGTTATTATCAAAGAAACAGAATACCATATAATCATAGACGGATCCATATGTCCTAGCATGGGGCCAGTGCTGGTCCTGACATTTAGAGGCCCGGGGCAAAAAATAGTAACAGGGCCCTTCAAATTGCAACATCACCAAAAGTAAAACTGCATTATATAAACAAAAAAAAAGAGTATCAAAAAATCATTTAAAATGGCTTCTTCTAGGGTTTTGAGAAGCAAATTTATCAGTAATATTTTCATAATCAATTGGATCTAACATATCTTTTTTAATACATAAGGTTGCTAATCCATTTAATCTTTCTTGTGACATTGTTGATCGTAAATAAGAATTTTTTTTAACAATTTTAACTAAGAGAAACTTCTTTCTGCAGATGCCACAGTCACAGGCACAATTAGCAATATTGTATAGACATTAGGATAACAACCCAACGTATTTACAAACTCTAAGATTTCAAGTGTTTTCTTTTCTTCTATTGCTATAGTCACTTGTAACACTTTCAGTTCAGTAAATAAATGATCTGAATTAATATCTAAAGAGCTATCATGCTCTAAACAGTTTCAAGATTTTGACAATATTCTTCCAATTTAATATCATCTAAAGGATTTAACTTTTTGAATCAAACAAGAAGCTAAAAAAATTATCATATGTCTGCAGTTGTCTACTTTTTAAGGCATTAATAGCAATATTCACTACAAGAATATTCACTAGATTGTATACTATCTTCATATATATTTTCATCAAATTGTTTTTTGGTTTGAATTTGTCGTTTTTTTAGGAAAAATAGGTTCAATATTCATTTCTAATGCAAGATCTATAGCAAAAGTAAATTCATTCTCTCTATAATCTTCAAAAAAAGAAATTAACTCTTTTAATTGTTTTATGGCACATCAATACACATATTTTCAGATTGTGATATATTTCTAACCATACATGTTAATACCAAATAAAATGTCATGCCAAATAATCAAAGTGAAACAAAGACACTTTTTGGGGGATGGTTATTATGTGCAGATTGAATGACAATATGTAGATAGAGAAGAGAGAAGACACGAATTTTTTTTATAATAGAAGATACGATTTTTGTGGAAAATGAGTTGTGATTTAGTATATGCATTAGTAATTGGTAAGTGTACCAGAAGGAAAAATAAATAGGCCCATGCAAAATGTGTAATATATGTATACATACATATATGGTAGCTCTAATGGGCCCCTCAAATTTTTGGGCCCGGGGCAGTCGCCCTTTGGGCCCCTCCTAAGGGCCACTACTGCATGGGGCACGTGCCCTCATAGATTTTCTTACTATTATTATTTACGGTTATTGCTTTTTTAGTACCTGACCTATAGGCATTTTGTTGGTTTGGTACCTGACATTTCCAAGTTACCAATTTTTTTATAAATTGGTACATATTCACTTGTAATGACAAAAATGTCCCCAAGAAACATAGGTTATACTCAAAATAATTTTTTGAGTATACTTATTTAAATTATAAAATTAATTAAAATTTTAATTGATTTAATTAATAAAAAATAAAAAGACGTTTCTAAAAATATTAAAGAATTTTAAAAAAAATAAAATCAATTACATTAAATTAGTAAGTTAATAAACATAAATTAAAATTTAATTAATTAAAAAGAAAAATTAGTTTATTTAACTAATTTTAATAGTTAAAAGAAAATTAAATAATTTAAAAATTAAAATTCAGATAGTAACTAAAAAAAATTATAGCAATTATTTTATTAATACATTAATTTTTAATTGTTTTTAAATTGAATTTAAAAAATAAAAAATTAATTTATTTTCTTTTTTTTTTTACAGTCAGGAATTTAATAATTTAATTTAAATAATAAAAAGTTATTTCTTAATTAAATTTAGTTTTTATATTTAATAATTCTAATAATATAACATTTTTAACAAAAATTAAAAAAGTCTTGGGGGCATTTTCATCTTTAAAAATTAATAGGTACCAACTTATAAAATAATATAAAGTATGGTACTAAATTGGTAACTCGAAAATGTCAGGTACCAAACCAGTAAAGTGTCTATAGGTCAGGTACTAAAAATCAATAACCCTATTATTTATGTAACACGATTTATATATATATATATATATAGGAGTTGATTCTTGTGAGACCATATATTGGGGTGAGACCGTGAGACCTAATCTGAACCGTTGCAATTTAACAATGAATGGATGAGACTGAAATAATAAATATAGAAGCATTCTCAACCATTATTTTCGTGTGAGGGTATTATAGTAAAACACAAAAATCGGTCAATCAATGATAATAAACAAGGTATACATGATTCAAACTTACCTTATCTAATACCTATAATTTAGGAGGTGCAATAAATAATAATCCCCACCAAAAAAAAAATATGATTGAACCATACATTGTATTATCACAGCCGAAAAAAAATATTATCTTGTACATTGATGCAGCATATTTTAACTAAGTATGCAACATGGAGATGAATTACATATATCGATGCAACCTATTTTAACTAAGAATGCATCAAATTATAACTAAGAATACAACAAATTGTAACTAACAATACATTGACCCATATAGTGAATGCACCAAATTGTAACTAAGAATGCAACCTATTTTAACTAACAATATATTGATGCAACCTATTTTAACTAAGAATGCACCAAATTGTAATTAAGAATGCAACAAATTGTATGTAACAATACATTGGCCGTCTGATGAATTATCGTTGCAATAAAAAAACTACGATCTTATATATTCATGCAAACCTATTTTAACCAAGAATGCAATAAAATATAACTAAGAATGCAACAAATTGTAACTAAGAATACATTGACTCATGCAGTGAATTATCGCTGCAATAAAAAAAATCCTTATCTTATATATTCATGCAAACCTATTTTAACCAAGAATGCAACAAAATGTAACTAAAATGTAACAAATTGTAACTAAGAATACATTGACCCATGCAGGACGAATTATCACTGCAAAAAAAGTGAAAAAAGAAACTTATCTTACATATTGATACAAAGTATTCTAACTAAGACTGCAACAAATTGTATCTAAATATGCACTATAACAGAACATGTATCGTGTAAAAAAACTGATAAGATCACCCATTAATGCATGAGAGCCGAAAAATTAGGGATTCATCATACTCTCCTTAATTAAAAAAAAATCGATTGAAACTGATAAGATCATCCATTAATGCATGAGGGCCGAAAAATTAGGAATTCATCATACTCTCCCATGAAATTAGCACGTCAAAAGATTTTTACAATCTCTCTCTATCAAAATTAAAGGGGAATTAATATCTATCCTTAATTAACAACCGGCGCCTGTATGTAGTTTTACCAATATAACCTTATAATATTTTTTATCATTAAAAATACATTAAAAATTGGATTAATCTAAACCCTTCAAAAATAAGAATAAACGTATCAGATTATGTCTCACGGTCTCACCCTAGGATATTGGTCTCATTTGAACCAATACCTATATATATATATATATAGAACACTACTAATTTATGTACAATGTTATTTATATTGAAAAAATTAAAAAAATGTTATATAACATTGTAAGATTATAGCGTAATAAATTATATAACATTTAATTAATAGTGTGCCCAAAATTATAACATTAATTGTATTATAATTTGTAAAAGTGTTCTATTTTTTAAAACACTAAGAACAATAAATTAAAAAATTGTTACAATTTATAAATTAATAATGTGCCCTAAATTATAAAAAATATTATATAATCATTATTAAAAAAAAGTGTTAATGGTGTTATATAACATTATAGTGTTATACAAAATTTTAAAAGCTATATATTAATTAGGAAAAAATAATAAAGCGTACTACTATTACTATTATTTTTTTAATGTAGTTTATAATCGTATTTATTTTGCGCCCCCTAATAAAAAGTTTTTCAATCCGTCCCTGCATATAATAAAACCTTTGCCAACTTAGAAAATCAATATATTAATATTAAGATGGCCACTTAATTGTTAGAACTCCCAACGTTTTGCACACCCTCAGGTTCTTCTTAGACTCGTCATCTATTTTGAAAGTTGACCTACAAATCTAACCTGAATTGTCAACGCATGGTATGTGACGATGCCTAAGCATAGCTAGACAAACATACACACGTGACTATTGAAGACTTGCCTACGTGGCAAGACCAAAGCGTCCATCACCGAGAATAAGACTCATTTCAACTCGGGTCAGACCGAGAAGAAACCCGCAAGATGACTTGGACAAACTCCACTTAAAAAAGTCAACGATGACCGAGATGAAGTCCAGTGGCCGACAAACTTCCTACCTAGCAGCGTCAAATAAGGACAACGCAAAATATTTTATTAAATATCTGTCATCCATGCAGGTCATGCATAATTTGGGAATGACAAGTGACCCACTAAGATTATAGATATAATGATTGTTACACCACTCAATGTAATAATATAAATATAACTCATTTATGAGGAAAAAGACAATAGAAAATAGTATATAAATAGCTTTGTAATCGAAATTCTGCCAGCAGACAACCGACCAGGTATCTTGCTCGGTCATCAACATAAACACAGTTTTCTTTCATTCCCTTTTAATTTTTCAGCTATTAAAAGGGTAATTAATTCGTGTTGAGCTGTAACGGCATCTACAAATTGATGCTAGAAGCAGGGGCCCATTTGGTCCAGTAACAAAATTGTCAAGTTCCATCTAGGCATTATTAGCCATTTCCGTATAAACTTTCTAAGGATTACCATGAGTCAAGAAGATTCTACACGCAATGCCAAGAGGCAGGATCAACCATGAAATCATGATCAACCCCCCACCTGAAGCATGGGCCACATCAGTCTTACCCATCCAACAACTTTGTACCAGCCCCCATTTCTTCTTGAAAATGGCCCACTTGGTAATTCAAACTTTAGGAATGCCCCAGCCAAAGTCATAGCCCCTGCTTCACCCCAAAATATCGAAAATGTTCAAATTCCTCATAATTGAGTAAATCAAGAGGCATATTCCTAGATTAGGCGCCAAGAAATAAGGCGCGGGAAAAGAAGAATGGTAGAAGACGTTGGGGGCACCATCTGAGTAGAAGAATCCTTACCTCCGATCATGTGAGTCCACCGGGTACAATACGTTTTTGGTCGCCAGGGGGTGGAACCAATCCGAGCCAAGCCCACACAATCAATTCAATCTCGCATTCAATATCCGGGATATCGTGTCACCCCAAGAAACAACCAAGCACATGACCCATGTCCCCCAAACGACAAGGAAGCCGAGATTCGCCATCTGAGGAGCCGTTTGAATGAGTTAGAAGAGACGTCTGATAATATCCCCTATCAGTCCAACCCGGCTTCTGACATTGTATCACATTTTGCTCCCCATATCTTGGCTACTCTGCTTCCAGCCAAGTACGAATCACCTCGATCGGTCTATACCACAGAGAAACCGACTTTACAACCCACTTGCATAAATGTCTTGCTTGGACCGAGCTCTATGGTCCAAATATTGCTACTCTATGTTGGGCATTCCCGCTTACTTTGGGCGACCTAGCCCACAGATAGTTTTGCTCCCTTCCACCTCAGTCCATTCAGTGTTGGAATGACCTTGCACCAGCCTTCACTATGCATCTCATTGCTTCTCGGGTGAGGGCTGCCCCCAAGGACTCACTTGTTACTATAACAACAAAACAAGGACGAGCCACTCAAAAGCTACATTGCCAGATTCAACAAACTAGTGCGCGAGATGGAACCTATATCGGACGATGCTATGCTGATGGCTACGATTTCGGGACTATCCCCTAATCTTGATTTCATTGGGCTACCCATCAGCAGGGGGTGAACACGTTTCAAGAATTCCTTATCCATGCAGAAAGGCATATTTGTGCCGAGGAGGCCATAACTGGACCCACTTCCGATTAGAAGCAACAAACACCAAAAAGAGAATTCAAGGACTCCAGCTCGGGGTTAGGTTTTGGTTTTAAGTACTTTACTAACAGCACGGCCATGGGCTATGAGTCATTCCAGGAAATCCATGTAGGGATACAAGCAATGAAGAACATGTTAACAACTCCTCCCAACCACCATTTTCAAAGAAATCAAAGATTTAAAAAGTTTACCACCAGCTCGGCCAATAAAGATTGATCCCTCAAAATTGGATGATTCATGATATTGTTGCTACCAACAATCCATCGGCTATGACACAGATGAGTGACATGATTTGATCTGAGAACTAACAAGAATCATTGTAAGAGGTGGCCTGAAATGTTATCTAAGAGATCTGCCGCCACCACCACATTTGCCACAGAGGGCTGACCACCGAGCAGAGGGAGCCACTGAGTGCCGACCCTATGTGGGTTCCCGCAATGAACGACCACCACGATCAGGAGATTCTCACCCTTATCAACTCAAACCAAGTCCAAAAAAGAAAAGTGGACATCCGACAGGCATCCATCGCACATCAACAAACACGGGTTGTCGAGGTGAAACAAGGTCTACCTTCTGGCCATTTCAGTTTCTTCGACCAGGATGCTGATCAGATCGTCCATCCTCATTCATATCCATTTATCATTACAACATCAATCTTGGGCATCCCGGTCCACATAATTCTAGTCGACTCTGGGAGTTATGCCACTGTCATCTATGTCCGAGCATTCCACAAAATGAATGTGGATCATTCCTTTGTTCGGCCATGCAATGATAACATCTTAGGTTTTGGAGGAAGAAAGTTCATTCCCATCGAAGAGGTCGATCTCCCACTGTAATTGGGCCAGAGGACAATCAAAAGAACAATAATGACAACATTCAAAATCATAAACAATGACTCTGAATACAACACAACAATTAGGCAACCAAGCTTATATCATTTCAAGGCGACCCTTTCCATTTACCATTATTACCTCAAGTTCTCGACCCCCGAGGGAGAAGGAGTTCATAAGCGCAATCAAAAGAAATCCCGCGAATGTCTCCTCAAAATCTATTCTACCCAAAGAAAAATAGTGTAGCGGGATAATTGCAAGGGTGAGTTAAGCATGCCCGAGCAAGATGATCAACTAGAGAAGATCCAGGAAAATTCTGTTGAGCTGAAACCAAGAAGATGACCTAGAAAGAAACCAATGGAGGAATTGGAAGAAGATTTGCTTGTCCACAATAAAGAAAAAAAACGAGCAAAGAAAACTTGTCGAACCGGCCGAGTAGATTGACATAGTAGATGTCAGTAAGCATCAACTGGGTCACCAACTTAGGATTAGTCGCGATCTCCAAGAGCCCCTCCGGTCCGAGCTAATCATTTTTTTGGAAAACAAATTATACGTCTTTATCATGACTCATACTGATATGTCTGGGATCGACCCAAAACACACGTGTCATCGCCTAAACATCGACCTAACGTTTAGGATGGTGGTTCAAAACAAAAGAAAATTGGGCCTAGACAGGCAACAAGCATTGGAAGTGTGTTCGCCAAAAATATTTGGATCTTACAACTACAAGTGTACAATGTAGTTTATAGAATAATGGCAAGCAAGGTCGTATTCCAATTTTATTGAAGCGACCGAATATCACAAGTTTTTTCAATAAAAATCAAAAATTAAAGAAAAATGAATAACCCCACAAGTATTTTTAACAACTACGAAAGCAACCTTAGGCACATAATCTCAACATGCTTCTTCAGTATTAAATCCAATTAATATTTAACAAAACCAATTCAAGCAATTCTATGGGTTCAATTCCTAAGTTAGTTTATTCCCCCTCCCGAGCGGTGCGTAAACAGTAGATTAAGAACAATTGTAGGTCTCCCCACTCGATACAACTATTATTAACTCCCAAAAGATCTATGAATTGAATGACTCCCCACAAACAGTTGTAGGTCTCCCGGCCGTGTGACATGTTTTTGTCTGATTTCTTTGTCTTTTCGATCTTCTCTTTCCACTCGTCAATTCTATCCGGGCCTTTCAACTGATATTTCTTTGATTAAGCTCCGTTTCCTATAAAAGTTACAAGAATACGCAGTATCATGCCCTTATAGGGAAAACCAAGTAAAAACACACTAAATATACTTGCAAATGTATCAATTATATATCATTTTAAGCCCCTAAATGCACGTATATTTTACACGTATCAAAATCCCCCAAACTTAAATCATTGCTCATCCTCGAGCAAATTTAGAAAAATAATTTCAAGGGGTACAAAGAACACACAAGAACACTATAAACATTTAATATCATTTGACTTCATATCTAAGTAAACCATGCAATTCATTATCAAGAAGCCATCAATCATAAGTTCGGCATAATCAATACTCTTTCGTGTACTTGACATCGCGACTCACAAGTAAGTACTGTATCACTCGACTCTCAAAGTGTATGGAAAGTGTTTACACTCAAATCAATTCAATGAAAGTAGAATTACCATAAGCTTGCAAATCGTCTAACATCTCGACCACTTTTGTGTGCACAATCTAAGAATCAAAAAAGACTTTCATTTGGTTGTAATGTAGGCTCTTTGATAATGGTAGGAAAATTTTGGATTAAGTGACTTGACTTGAGCAAATAGAAGTTAAGCGCACAGACTTGCAATTCAACAACCCCATTTCATCATAATACTCATTTTGTTTTTCCAAAATACTTTCTTTTTCAACTCAACTCCACTCTCATTTCTCCTTTTTTACTCTTGGGCCTTTTTGCCTCCTTTTCTTTTTCTCAAGCCTCAAGCTCTCAATTTTTTTTTAAAAATTTTCAGAGTTTTTCTTTTTTTTGCTCGATTTTCTCTATTTTTTTCTTTTTTTTTCCAGAGATTTTTTTTTCTTTTTTGAGCTCCATTCTTTGTTCATTCACCCAGATACTGCTCATCCCTCTTTCTTTTACCAACTTTCTCTCTTTTTTTTTCATAAATTTTCACTACATCTCCCTTGTTCATTTTCTATAAGCCCAAGAAATTTCAGAGACAAAATCATGCTTGCAATTTTAAAGATTAATGTGACTACAATAAAACGTTTTTGGCTCAAAATTGGCTAACTAGGGAATCATGAGTTCATAGGTAGGCTTTTTAGGCTAAGTAAGCTAAAACAAAGATGGCCTTTAATCATTTTCAAAAATTGCACACACACATGGCTTCAATGAAGATACCAGAGCAAGTTCTAGAGTTCTATCAATCATGAATGACACACTCAAGAAAAACAAATAAGCTGCATAAGATAAAGTAGTTTTAGGCACAAAAGCTCACAGGCTTATTTTTCGCAACATACTCAAATACTCAATTTTCTTAACTAATGCCAAACAAATAAATGACATCTCCTCAACAATTCATCACATTATTCACAAAAATATGTCATCTCATAAATTTAAATGTTCATAGTAAAAATCATACGGAAGCTATACACTCTTTCGAAAATCTTGATTAAAAATCACACACAAAAGCAATTAAACGTGCTAAAACAATAAATGTGCTAAAAAATCAAATAAAAAAATTGAATTGCATAAAAAAATCGAAAATTTTAATGCACATATGCTCTACATGCAATCCTAAATACAATGCAAAATGCAATAAAGTACTAAATTACGCATTCTTGACAACCCCCCCTCCCAACTTAAAATATGCTTTGTCCTGAACATATGAGGAAATTATCAAAAGAAAGAGGAATGCGTAATAAGTACTTACATAGCTCACTGTGGTGGTGGGGGTGGAGGGTAGTGGCCTTGGTAGATATGCCACTGGTCCATATGAGATATCATCTCGTACATGTACTGTTGTTGTTGGGTGATAGCATCGAACCGTTGTATGTACTCTGTGTGGTACTCATCAACTGTAGCCGTCAACTGATATGTGTCATCTCTTTATACTCTTTCTAGCCTATCGCTCATGCTAAACGGCGGTTTCCCCCTTGTCTAGAGGATTTTGACGCCTCCCTCATAGGCTCATTTTGTTCTTCTTGAGCAGCAACCCCCTGTTCACCTCTTAGTAACCAATTACCCATATTTCTTATGGAAGTAGCTTCTGGGTTAGGGAGCCGAACTTTTGCTCTATATGCTTGGTTTAGCCAGTAATCACACCCATCGCATTGAATCATTTTCATAGAAGATAAAATAGTCAAATCAATCAGTTTAGGCCATGCAACCTCCTTATACCCTTCAAAGCTAACATTAAAGTATTCTGCAATAGGAGTAATCATCCCCCCAATATAAATTCCTCCCCTATCAGATTTTCTCACCCTATCAAATTGTCGGGCTATCATAGCCCTGACGTTTGGCACAACCTCTGTTCCCAACGCCATACACCATATAAGAAACAACTCATCTACCAGCAAGGACCCTTTGCTCTCCTCCCTCGCAACAATCGTCTCCGCTAATGCTCTTTGTACATAGTGGAACACGGGGGTTCGAATGTTAGATGTCTTCGAGGTACCCAGCGTGTAAATTCGTTTCCCAGTTATTTTTCTCCAAAAACTATCCTTATCAAATCCTCATGTTCCTCAACCCCATAAGCCGGAGTTCTATATATTTCATAAAAATCATCAATAGTCAATTCCCTTTGCTCATTCGCCAACCAAAACCGATTCCCCATCAAATTTCTTTTTCGAACCACTAATTCGAAACTACTCAAAAACTCAAGTGTATAAACTGAATAAGTGGCCCAATGCCCATTCAAAAATTCATGCCACTCAATCCGACTACACATAGCCCGAAAATCATCCAATAAACCTAAATTAGCAAGAGTAGGTTCATCGGGATACCTTGTATTTATCCATGATCGATAATAGAGTATAGACCATCTAGCTCAGTGTGTTTCATTCGACAAGATAATATTCAAAGCTTGTTGTTCGTTGGGCTCATACTCCGGTTGTGGCTCAGGTTCCGGCTCCGGAGTTGGTTCCCTTCTTCTTCTCGTGTTCCTTCTTGTTCCTCTTTCACCCCTAGAAGCCATGAAAACCAAATTTATGAGGTGAAAAAAATCTGAAATTTGAAATATTGAAAACCCCCAAACTTGGTGTAAAACTTGAAGAAGTTTTAAATTTGAAAGTTTTAGGTGATGGGTTTCTTGAGAAGTTGAAGAATTTGTGTTTTTTTGGGTGAGATTTATAGTGAATTTGGAGAGATTTAGAGAGGAGTTTGAGAGTTTTGGGAGAGAGTTTTCGAGTTGTAGGGTTTGGGTAGGAGAAAGTGGGAGAAAAATAGAGTTTTAGGCGTGAAATAGGGGGAAAACACGATTGGTCTGATGGGCGTGTGACACCGCATGGGCGGGCTGGGCGGCCCTCACCTACGTTTGTTCATGTTGTGTCTCACAAGTTCGTGTGGATGCCACACGGCCGTGTGGTGCTGGGCGGTTCGCTTCCTCGCACGACCTTGTCGTGTGGCCTCACACGGCCGTGTGATGTAATTTTCACTTTTTTTATAACTGGGAGTTTGTCGTGATGCCTCCTACACAACTCACAAAACTAAATACAACTAAAAATTAAGTTAATACTAAAATTAAAATTAAAATTAAAATTGAAGGCGATTAAAAATGAATAAAAATAGGAAATAAATTGGGTTACCTCCCATAAAGCGCTAAGTTTTACGTCTTCAGCCAGACTTCAGATTTTTATAGTTACTGCCATTGAACCGTGTCAGTTGAAATCTGTGAGCCCTCAAAGTCAGTATCATCCATCAGACGAATGGCATTGCATTGTTCTCTCGGATTCAGTTCCGTATCGCTTAGGGATTTGCCCTTTTGATGTTGGCTAAAAGAAACTCGACTGAGTTGAAGAGGTGGCCTCCCACTGCAGTTGCGATCTGGGCTACTTATATTTCTAGAGATTTCAGTCTTGCGTTAACGTTTGTGTTCAACTGAGTGACTTTTTCTTCTATCATGTCTATCTTCGCTTCATCTTTATTCAGTCTTACTCTAGTCTCTCCGATAAACGAGGATGGCATCTCCTCAACAGATGCTTTCTTTTCATTTGACTCCGCTCTGCCTTGATTACCCACATTAAATCTCGAAGGTGGCTGCAAAATATTTTTATTGTTAGCATAAGAAAAGTTTTCATGGTTTTGCAACCCCGGATGATAGTAATTGGGTGTCTGATTATTTCTATAATTGTTGTTGAAGTTCTTTTGTTGTCCCACAAAGTTCACTTATTCAACAACAGTAGGATCTCTTGGAGTCACTTGCTGCATCGCATCCAGTTTCATATTTAGCACGGATACCTGTTATGTGAGCATGGCGACTTTCATGTTGAACTTCTGCCACATGTCGGATAGTAGACCTCTCGGATGGCCATTGATAACTATTGTTCGCCATCTCCTCTAATAATTCTAGTGCCTCCTCTAGATATTTTCCTAGTAGTTCACCCCCAAATGCAGCATCTATAATTGTTCTCGTGTTGCCACTCAAACTATTATAGAAGTACTGGACTTGTTGGTAGTCGGGATATCCATGTTGATAGAACTTCCTTAGCAATTCTCGAAATCTATCCCATGCCTTATATAGTGGCTCAGAATCTAACTGCCTAAACTGGGCGATTTCAGATTTTAATTGCAGCGTTTTACTAGGGGGAAAGTATTTGGCTAGAAACCGTTGACTTAGTTCAGCCCAATTTGTTGCTGGTGGTATTAAAGAGCATAACCATCCCTTAGTGTAATATCCCGTAATTTTTCAATTATTATTATATGAATTATAATTTTATTAATCAGAAAAATATAATTTTAATTAGCCACATTTAATAGAATTTATGTTATGAATTTAGAAGGACTCAAACTTAATTAAAAGAATATGAAAGGTGAAGGGTTATAATTTTTAATGTAAGAACTTAATTCTCAATCATAAATTCCAGAATTCAACTCTATAAATTGAAAATTTTCCTTTAAAAACTTCACCCCATTTCTCTGCAAATCAGATTCAAGAATCGAGAATCAAGAGGATTAGAATAATCGTTTTAGTTACTACGCGGATTAAATAAAAATCGTTGATTTTGCATCCACCGCCTCTAATCCTCGCTCGGGCTCCTCAACCTGAAAAGTTTTAATAAAAATGGGGTAAGTTTTAATAAAACCGGGTCGAGGACGAAATTTTTTTAAAGGGGGATAGTATGTAATATCCCGTATTTTTCAATTATTATTATATGAACTATAATTTTATTAATCAAAAAAATATAATTTTAATTAGCCACATTTAATAGAATTTCGGTTATGAATTTAGAAGGACTCAAACATAATTAAAAAGAATATGAAAGATGAAGGGTTATAATTTTTAATGTAAGAACTTAATTCTCAATCATAAATTCTAGAATTTAACTCTATAAATTGAAAATTTTCCTTTACAAACCTCACCCCATTTCTCTACAAATCGATTCAAGAATCGAGAATCAAGAGGATTAGAATAATCGTTTTAGTTACTACACGGATTAACGAGAAATCGTTGAGGTGGGGATATTTCTATTCAAGTATTGTTTGTCATTATTAAATATTTCATATATGTGTTTTTCGTTTATGTGCAGCGTGGAAAGAGAAATCATGTTAGTCGGGGACCGTAGTAAATAGGTTTGGGATCAAAAGAATCCTCGGAGTGGCCCGTAGTACTATAAATCGCCAATCGAGGAGGAAAATTATAGTGGAAAAATTACATGTTGAATATTTACGATTACGCTTTATTGAAGTATTTAATTATGACAAACGTGTCCCCACGAGCGAGTTGAAAGCTCACCCCATTTTTATTAAAATTTTTGGGTTGAGGAGCGGCGAGGATTGGAGGCGGTGGATGCAAAATCAACGATTTTTATTTAATTTGAATTTTTAGGAACCCTTATTTGTTAATTAATTTGAGTACTTATTGTTAATAATTAGTATTTTAATTTTTTTTTTTAGAATAAATGTTTTGGTTTGAATTAAAGTACTTTTGTTTATTTGGAAATTCCTTTTGAATTATAGGCAATGTTTTATAAAATATGTTCTTTTATATTATTGAATTATAGGCAATGTTTTACAAACCCGTTTTTCAAAAATACAAGTATATCAATAAAAGAACATATTTTATAAAACATTGCCTATAATTCAAAAAGAAATTCCAAATAAACAAAAGTAATTTAATTCAAACCAAAATATTTATTCTAAAAAAATTAAAATACTAACTATTAACAGTAAGTACTCAAATTAATTAACAAATAAGGGTTCCTAAAAATTCAAATTAAATAAAAATCGTTGATTTTGCATCCACCGCCTCCAATCCTCGCTCGGGCTCCTCAACCTGAAAAGTTTTAATAAAAATGGGGTAAGCTTTCAACTCGCTCCGTGGGGACACGATTGTCATAATTAAATACATCAATAGGCGTAATCGTAAATATTCAACATGTAATTTTTCCTCTATAATTTTCCTCTCTGGCCAGTTACTTTATAGTATTGCGGGCTACCCCGAGGATTCTTTTGATCCCAGACCTATTTACGGTCCCTGACTAACATGATTTCCTCTTTCCACGTTGCACATAAACGAAAACACATATATGAAATATTTAATAATGACAAACAATAATTGAATAGAAATATCCCCACATCAACTGATTTCTGTTAATCCGCGTAGTAACTAAAACGATTATTCTAATCGTCTTGATTCTCGATTCTTGAATCTGATTTGTAGAGAAATGGGGTGAAGTTTGTAAAGGAAAATTTTCAATTTATAGAGTTGAATTCTAGAATTTATGATTGAGAATTAAGTTCTTACATTAAAATTTATAACCCTTCACCTTTCATATTCTTTTAATTAAGTTTGAGTCCTTCTAAATTCATAACATAAATTCTATTAAATGTGGCTAATTAAAATTATATTTTTCTGATGAATAAAATTATAATTCATATAATAATAATTGAAAAATTACGGGATATTACACTTAGCCTTATTGCGCAGAGAGAGTGCGAAAAGGCGGCATCGAATGATATCCTCAGAAATACCATTCATCTCAACAGTATCGCAATTTCTAAAAAGTACGCCAGATGCGCGTTTGGATCCTCAACGGCTCTGCCCCCAAACTGATTTTGTCATACCATCTGGATCAATGTTGGTTTTAGATCAAAGTTGTTTGCATTGATTGGCAGACGGACTAGACCCATATAAGTCTGACTTACCTCCGGCTGGAAGTAGTCCCTACCTGCCCTTCTCACGGGCCTTTCCACTATCCGGTCATGTGCGTCGCCCCGGTGTGGGAGCTCCTCATTGATTCTATTATTCACGACATTCTGATTATTCCCCTCCGCCATTGCTTTAGATTTTTTTCTTAGTTGCTTCGTTGTTTTCTCGATTTCCAAATCATTGGTATTGGCTGGGTAGATCCGGAACGCGTGATCATGCACTATCTGCAATTAACAAAAATAATGTTAGAACCGAACAAAATAAAATAAAAAAATTTGAAGAAATTCAAAAAATAAAAAAAAATTACAAAAAACACTTCAATTAAGTTTGAACTATTTATTACTATATTTAAGTAGAATCTTTCAATCCCCAGCAACAGCGCCAAAAACTTGTTCGCCAAAAATATTTGGATCTTACAACTGTAAGTGTACAGTGTAGTTTATAGAATAATGGCAGGCAAGGTCGTATTCCTTAGGGATTGACTACAAAACACTTAGGCTATAATAACATCGCATTCCAATTTTATTAAAGCGACCAAATATCAGAAGTTTTTTTTAATAAAAATAAAAAATTAAAGAAAAATAAATAAATTTCGAACCCCACAAGTATTTTCAACAACTATGAAAACAACCTTAGGCACATAATCACAACATGTTTCTTCAATATTAAATCAAATTAATGTTTAACAAAACCAATTCATGCCAATTCTATGGGTTCAATTCTTAAGTTAGTCTATTCCCCCTCCCGGGCGGCGCATAAACAGTAAATTAATAGCAATTGTAAGTCTCTCGACTCGATACAACTATTATTAACTCCCAAAAGATCTATAATTGAATGACTCTCCACAAACAGTTGTAGGTCTCCCGACTTGATACACCCATTTATGTCTGAATTCGATTTTTATCTTTGTTAGAACTCCTTTCCGAATTTCGCCCTAACAAATATGACATGCAAATTATTGGCCAAATAAAAATCAATTAAGAATAAGCACTCGAATTCATAAAATATAACGCATGAATCAATTAAGAAAATAATTAATCAAGATTTAACATGAATCCACAGTTTTGATTATGCCTCTAAGATCCAAAAAATTAGCTAAAAATTGATAACAAATTAGTAAACAAACTTGAAATTAATATTGTGACATCGTTTAAGCATAGGCAAGAGATCTAAACTAAGAAAGAAAACCCATTCTTATCAGGATGGATCTTTCTTCCAAGCCTTCGAAGCTCTTGTGCTTCCGTAGATGTGAAAAGCCTTGTGGTGCTCTTCTTAACCTAGCCCTCCTCTCTCAGAAGACTTTAAATCTTGTGTTCCTGTGTAATTTGATGTGTTGTATGGTGTATGAATGTTGGTATTTTCATGCAAGCCTTGGGTCTCTTTTATAGATGCTTGGAGAGATCACTTGTAGAGTTGGAGTGGGAAAAGGACACCAAAATTCGAGACAGCGTGTCACACGGCCCGACTGTGTAGCCTCACACAGCCGTGTGGCTTTCACACATTCCACTTCACACGCCCATGTGGCTCTCGTACGGTCCGACCGTGCGGCTTGTTTTCGTTCCCTGTTTCTTCTCTACTTCACATGGACATGTCATCTTTCACACGGGTAGGTCACACGGCCATATGGTCCCACAGGTCTGGCCGTGTGACATGTTTTTGTCTGGTTTTTTCGTCTTTTTGATCTTCTATTTGCACTCATCAATCCCATCCGGGCCTTTCAACTGATATTTCTTCAATTAAGCTCCGTTTTCTCTAAAAAAAAGTTACAAGAATACGCAGTGTCATGCCCTTCTAAGGAAATCAAGTAAAAACACACTAAATATACATGCAAATGTATCAAATATATATCATTTTATGCCCTAAATGCACGTATATTTTACACGTATCAAGGTGGAAGTCGTCAAGCTAGTCGATAGTGATTTCATCCGAGAAGCCGAATATCCGAAATGGGTAGCCAATTCGGTCTTGTTCAAGAAGAACAATGGGCAGTGGCTTCTGTGTATTGATTTTACAGATTTTGAACAAGACATGCCTTAAGGACAACTATCTTACACCTCACATTGATTATATGGTGTATGCCACCTCGGGGCACAAGCTGACGAGTTTTATGGATGCCTATTTTGGGTACAACCAAATCCAAATGCATCCTGAATATGAAGAAAACACCTCTTTCTACTCGGCACGAGGCCTTTACTGCTACAAAATGACGCCAATTGGACTTAAAAATACCGGGGCAACCTATCAGAGGTTAGTTAACAAAATATTCAAAAAGCTGCTCGGTTATAGTATGGATGTGTATGTCGATGATATGCTTGTAAAATCCTTGTATGCATCTGACCATATTTCCGACTTGAATAAAATGTTTACTATTTTGTGCGAGTATAAGATGATGTCAAACCCATAAAAATGTACTTTTGGGGTAGGATTAGGGAAATTTCTTAGATATATGGTCAGACAAATGGGAATAGAAGCCAACCCCGATAGAATCAAAGTCATAATTGATCTTGAACCACCAAATTATATCAAAAAAGTACAAAGTCTTACTGGCCGACTAGCCACCCTGAGCCATTTTGTATCTCAGTCCACAGATAAATGCAAACCTTTCTTTGAAATCATTAAGGAAAACAAATTTTTTGATGGACCGAGCAAACACAAAAAGCCTATGAATCATTAAATCAATATCTTTCCACCACCCCGATCCTTTAGAAACTAAACCGAGAAGAAAACTTGTACTTATATCTAGCCATGTCAGAATATGCAGTTAGCTGTATGTTGATCCGACTAGACAATACAATTTAACACCTAATCTACTACGTCGGTCAAGCGTTGCATGATGTCGAGCTAAGATTCAGAATTATAGAAGAATATAATAAGCATACGAATCAATTTCAGCTTTCTTTTCAGTAGTATCTTTTTCACCATAAGAATCAGTCACGATTTTATAAACTTTTTGTTGAATTATAATTCCTTTCATTTTCTGTTTTCATATCGAAAAATTAGTTTTTCCATTAAAAAGTTCAAAATTATAACCAGGCATAGCCATTTTCAAAAAACACAATAGTTTTTAGAAAACAAAATGCACACAAAGCAAGTTATAATCACAGAACAAGCAAATTCACACACAAGCACAAAATAAAGAGCCACAGACAAGAAACCCCTCGCACCACATGATTCTACTAGACTCGCGGTGTAGGGTCAAGTGGCTTTTTTGCTCGGAGTTCCTTTTTATACGAAATAAAACAACTGAAATACGAGCAATTACCAAATAGATTCAAACGAGCAAGTAAAGGGCAGATATAACGATCACACAGAATTCTTCTACACTACAACAACAAATCCCAACACACAAACCGCGACAAGTGGTATTTACTCTACGAAAGCAATAAACCCACACAAGCAGTTAAGCTACGAAAAGAAGTAAAAGGGAGTTATAAGCTGTTTTACCATAGCAAAACCCTATGGAAGGGTTTCGTACTGCCAAAACGGGGATGCTTTGATACCACTGTAAGGTATCGACCTTGCTATCCAATTGCGCCATAGCTGAATAATACAATAGCTAATGAATAAAACTATTACAAAGCTTCAACCTACGGGATAGAAATTAAGGATTACAACCCATTTTCTAATAAAGCAATAAATCAAAAAATAATCGTGTAATGCAAATGCACAAGGGAAGGCACTTCCCATTCAAAACCGAAGCAAAGAAAACAGGACAGAAGCTGGAAAAATACAGAATATACCAAACCCTTCGAAACCACTGGAGTCGGACTGAAAATGGCTTGAGGCTGCCGAAGATAGATGGACTCCTTCGAAGCTTTACACCGAAATTGACAGAGGCTCAGATCGTGTGTAAGGAACACTTCACCGTCAGTTACAAACCGGACGCGCCTAAGGATTAGCCACAAAGAAAATCCTGAAGCCCTACGCCATCCAAAACCCCAGAATCACTTGAGAACCCACAAAGAAACGGCCACCGGAGCTACACCCACTAGAAAAATTAACAGTCCTCAAGAACCAAGCCCCTCGAAAAACCCACAGACACAAACAAACGAACCGAATACACATCGTAGAAGATGATTGGAAAATCCCAACTTAAACCTCACTGATAAACTCACATAGATTCCAAGGGAGAAATAGAAAGCTTTGAAAGAGAGAGAGACGCTGTCAAGAGAAAGAGGAGAGAGAGCCGAAAATCTGGGGTTACACATTAGGGTTTCTTGGGCTTGGTTAATGAGGGGCAAATGGAAGGGCAAGATGCAAATAATAACAAATATCATTTTTTTAATAAGTGAGTCCGAGTTTAATTAGGATGATTCTGAAAGCGCAAAGCTCACTCTAAGTTTATATTTCCCAAGAGATTAAAATTTATGTTTAAAAGTTCTCAAATATTTGATTTGAATTCAACTCGTTTGTACACCAACCATATACCATTCCGACAGATATCAACTTGACCTTAAATCTAATTATGAAATAAACTAACCCTTATTCTCCGGTCGAAAACGACAAGATTGTAACATGCAGACACTACAAGGCTCACTGGTTTAATACGCGCTGCGTATTAGTTTTTTGATCAGCAAAGAAAATATATTAATAAATGAGCACAAGGGGTGCCAAACCCAAAATAAGCGTATGTACAATTTAATGCGGACCTAAACACAGACGTTGGGTTAATAACCGATCGAATACGATACACAACAAAGTTTTGATTTTTTAGCCCTCAACCAAAGCCACACTCTAACTTTAATGAGTTCCGCGAGTTGAGAAAGCGGATGTATTTTCTGTTGGAAGGTACATCTATTTCTAGCGATCCAAATGCTCCAAATCGTTCCAAACCATATTGAATTCCATTCTTGTTTGATTTCTCTTTTCGCTCGAAGCCCCGCGTATTAGTCACCCGATAAAGACAAATTTGAAGCCCTATTCTTTACCTCAAGTTGCTTTATATATATTATTATATGATGGAAAAATTTAATTATATATCTATTTTATGTATATTTATAATTTGTCTATAAACTTCAAACCAGTTCATCAGAGCATTGCAAAGTCAACCAAATATTCTCTCTCTCTCCTCTCTTTGCAAAAGACAATGTTAACAATTTTGACTAATTCGAGGCACAGCCTCCCCGGGCCCAAGATTCTTCGTCTTATTATTTTCTTGGAACAGGCTAAAATAAGATTCTAATCCTAAAATGGATTTCCTTTCTAAAATATAACCATCATTTGAAAACAAAGAGTGGCACCACTAACATTCAACTATTTTTTTTAGAATAATAATTTAAAATTTAATAAACTTCTTATCCAAAATTCTATTCCTACGACTAATTTGGAATGGGAGACATGAAAAAAGGCATTGGCTAGACAATGTCAGCGGGAGAGGTTAAATAAAAAAAATGTTGTACAGCTATCTAATTGAATTGTTTTCCATTACCCTCCACGGAAAAAGAATGCTCCCAATTTATAAGAAAGAGGGGAGCTCAAAAAGTCAAATGGTATTGAACCAAGACTCTTTACCGTGTCTTAGTCTCCTTTTTATAGGAGTTTCTAGTTTTTCAGTTTTCATCGCTGAACTTAAATCACTACGCCAGAAAACAGTTTAGATAGCGGATTTCAGATAGCGCTTTTAGATGGAAGTGCTATTGAAAAACTCGCAGATATTTTAGACAACACTTTTGTAAAAAAGCGCTATCAGAATAAACAATCTAATAGCGTTTGATTAACGAAGTGTTATATGAAGAAAACTGGAGATAGCGTTTAATTAAAGAAGTGTTATATATGTTCTTCGAATAACGCTTCATACAACAAGCGTTATCCTAAAGTGTTATCTAAAAAAACTGAAGACAACGCTTAATTAAATAAGTGTTATATATGTTCTTGGAATAACGCTTCATACAACAAGCGTTATCCTAAAGCGTTATCTAAAAAAACTGAAGATAACGCTTAATTAAATAAGTGCTATATATGATCTTGGAATAACACTTCATACAACAAGCGTTATCCTAAAGCGTTATCTAAAAAAACTGAAGATAGCGCTTAATTAAATAATATTATATATGTTCTTGGATAACGCTTCGAACAACAAGCGTTATCCTAAAGCGTTATCTAAAATAATAATTAAAAGAATAATTCCTAGCGCAAATTAAAGAAACACTATATATATTCTCATAATAACGCTTTATACAACAAGCGATATCTTAAAGTGTTACTTGTGAAAAATAATTTTTCCCCGCACATCTATTCTCTCGCACGCAATTGCTTGGAAAATAAATATTAAAATTAAAGATTGGAATTGGAAAAATACAGATGGAAAATTAGGTGGAGGGTAATTTAGATTATAAAGTGAGGCTCACAGATTTTGCAGTTGGCCTCTGCACCACTAATCATATTAATTAATACTTTTAGTTGTTTTTGATTTCGACAATTTGGATTTAAATAATGGGGCAAATTTAGTATAATGGGGTAATTCAAAAAAAAAAAAACAAGAAGATTTAAATAATGGGGCATAAGTAATCTGCCAATATAATGGGCCTCATAATATATCTAGTTTTATTTGTCAATTAATGGTCCTTAATTCTAAAAAAAAAACTGTTCCTAAAACCTTGTTCTCGCCCGTAAATCCTCCCACAAGCTCTCATCTGTTCGGCCGAAATACTCTCAAATTCCATGGCAAAATCCGCTCAAAAATTTTCTCAAATGATACTGTTGACGTGCGTTTTGGTCAACAAGCAAAATATGTAATATATTTAACACGTGGAAATATAAGCGTGCGTAACGTGTGTTTATTTATGGCTAATTCTGCCTTTTGTGATACAATGCCGAGCCGGACTATTGGGGTCGGTCTTGCTTATAATAACGTGCTTTCTGATGCTCTTTCTCTCTCCCTCTTTTTCTCTTAATTGAGGCCTTTTATACCCCTTTCGTAAGTGGTTTTTCAACAATTATCTTTGCACTAATCAGTCACTAATCAGTAAAATAATTAAAAAGGACACATGTCCCTTTCTAATCGTGCATGTCAGCCAAATCTTGCCACTTGGTGACTTCTCTTTATAACTTTCTGACACGTGGCGGTTTTTGATACCAATAAAGCACTAGGCATGGGCAAGCATGGGCGAATGGTTATATTTATGAATCATCGCACATCGTTTCCCCGAAATTTGGGCTCGGGGTGGGGCTCGCGGTCATCTTTGTGGTTGGGCTCGTGGCGGGCGAGCCTAATTCGTGACGTGTCACCGCGCACCGTCTTGGCGTCACACCTGTAGGCCCTCCACTCGGATGTGTCTAGGGCGATGGCGTGGATTAATTTCTTCCGGCTCGGCAGGCGTCATCAAATGCCCCCAAGTTTGATTCCGAGAGAGAAGAATTTACGAAGTCGGAGTTAAACTTCAATGCTAATGATAAACATTTAATGGGAAACGGAATTTTCAAAGGTTTTGTTCATTCACGACATCGTCGCGTAGTGGTTAATGCTGTAGCGGCGCATTAATTGTGGTGCCATAATGACCAGACACGTGGCCTCTTGTGGTTGGACCACGCTTGCGAGAATTGAAAAGGCACATCGATTCGTCGCGGGTGTGGGGGCGTGATGTTTTTCGACATTTTAAAGCGGCTTTTGAGGTTGAAAAGCGCGTCTTTTCGAATAAACATTTTGTTTATCGAGGGAACTCCATCTATAAATACCCCTTTTTCCCTCCATTATTCACTTTCGCATCCATTATCCTTTGAGCTAGACTGATTGAAACCGAGCAAAAATTTCCGGTCGACTTCCAAAGTTCAGAGACTTCAAACTTAGGTATTTTTTCAAAATATTCTCCTTTTACCTATAAAATGTCTTCTTTTGAGGATAGTAGAAGTCGTAGCTATAGCGTAGAGGTTGAAATCGAGGATCCCCCCTCTGAACCTTCTGTTTATTTCTCACCAGCACGGCCATCTCCGCCTTATAGTCCAAGCATCATTCAGATATCTTCTCGGTCTCATCTCCTAAAGCGGAAACGTCTTTAGAGCGGACGCATACTATTTTTAGTCCGGAGCTAGTGACTGTTTTTCGAGAAGGCACGGTGTATCATCCCGGACTGGCACGAGAGAATTCTAACGAAGGATCCCAGTCTTGATCTTCGCTTGATGTCGGCGGGAAGAAGAGGATATGGATCCATCGGGCCGGGAGCGTGATAACGTGAGCGGGTAGACGAACCCTCCAGGAGATTCGAGGCGGAGAGGCTGAAGTGCCCATGGGCCATCGTAATGGCGACGGCCGGAAAGGAGGAGGCCCTCACGCCGTGTCGAGCCTTAGTGGATGCCGTGTGATATAAACAATATCCCTAGCATCGATGATCAGGGAGGTGGAAGAGCGGAGGTACCGTATTCAAGTGGTATCAATTTTTGGGTACCGGATGGCACAGAGGTTCCTCGGTACCCACCCGGGTTGCTTGGCCATACATGTTGCCCGACCTCCTATATGGGTTGCGATTTACCTTTGCCGTTTTCCTCACGCGGTGGTTTTGTAAATGGGGTATGCATCCGACTCAAGTGCACCCTATTTCTTGGGGGTAGGATCATCGGCCTCTGGTGATGTTCCACCTAGAAAAATATCCTCGCCCCAAGTTCAAAGAGATGAACGAGCTCTTTATCGGCGGCGACTCCTTCATCTCGGGGTCGATCGTCCGGATGGTATTACGTCTGCACCCGACCATTGGGGTATCCGGACGGCCTAGTGGAAGGTCTCCCTTCATCTTTGAAGGAATGGAAAGAAAATTGGCTCGGGTGGCGGCGAGTGGCAAGCTCGCGTGGAGGATGGAGCAAGGGAAAGCTGTCATTCATCCTCCTTCAAATTTTGTTTTTGGTTATAGTAAGTCTATCTTTTATCCTTTCTGCTTTTGTTGTCATTGTTTCCTTTTATGTGAGTGACTTTGCTTCTTTTTCGTCTTTTTATCTTTATAGGAAACCGAGCATCGAAAAGGCCTCTGTCGGCCACCTTTATCCGCATGCTGGAGAATATCCAGGCCAGGGGCATCAGGGATAGGCGGATTGAGAGGTTGGCCAGCTGAGGCCAACTTGGCAGCCGGCTTGAGGCTGCTCTGCCGCCGTCAACCTCGAGGCCGAGGGGCGGCTCGGGACGGCAGAGCGAGGAGCGGGGGAGGCTGGAAGAGAGCCTCAGTGAGAACCCTCCGGAATCGAAGAATACGGTCCCACTCTCCGGGAGCGTGGCGTGAGCAGAGGGAGCGAGCAACCTCATGCGGCGATCGATCCTGTGGGCGATCGTCTGTGTTCACTGGGAAACGCGGACTTGAAGCCAAAAAGCGGCTGCCGTTTGAGGTAAACTTAGTATTTCTTACACTTTTCCTTTCGAAATGTTCTTTTTTTTTACCTTTTAACGGTGGTTGTTTATTATAGGGCGTGGCTTGGATTTGCGTGCACGCCCGCGTTGATGTGAGGAGCACACCGTAGCGTCGGACTCGGGCGGTTGCGGAACAGCCGCTTGAGATGCGGAGGAGGCTCGGGGAGCGGATATCCGGCAGTAAACATCCTCCGACGGGGTGCACGAGGCGGTAGAACCCCCTCCAAAGGAGAAGAGAGGGGATTGTGATCGAAGAGCTGCTTGACCAGAAGGGTGAGTCGGCAAAGACGGTGTATCCGGACAGGGCTCTGAAGGGCATCCCCTCGGACCTTCTCGGACGACCTTGGCGCGAGGGTCACTTTATCCCTCCGAGCCAAGTGTGGGATGAGTCTGCGAGGAATGAGTGGGATACGCCTCGGTGGTTCATGGAGTTTGTCCGGTGCGCCACGCCGATGGAGGAGCGATCAAGTTTTCTGGGAGGCGGGTCGGGCCGCAATGAATGTCCCGACTCATGCCTGGACAAAGGCGTTGAGCAATTTTACTCGAGAGGCGGCTTTGAGGAGCGATTGATACGCCATGGGAATGTGCAGGCGGATCATTGGGCTCTATGGCATGCGATTAGGGGAACTCGCGAGTTGGAGAGGAAATATGCCGATCTAGAAAGGTGGCATGGCGACTGCAAGAGGCTGCACGCTACTCTTCAAGGAGTACAAGAATCGTTGAAGACCCGGAGGCGGATGAAGCTACGGCTCGGGCCAACTACGAGAAAGAAGGCTGCTGCGAGGGTGAGGCGAGCGAGATCGGGCCCGCATGGTGAAGAGGATCTTCGGGCTAAGGTTCTTGAGTGGAACATGCCGTCGCCGGGTGAGGAAATGGAAAGGCGCTAGCCGATGTGTGCAGAGAGGTCAAGAGGTTACCCATCGGCAAGTTGGGGAAGCTCATGTACGGCCGTCGAAGCTTATAAGGACTACGAGGAGTATGCATTTATGATAACCTGTGGCCATGCGACCAGCCTCAAAGAAATCCTCGATTTGGCTAAGGCCGGGCGGACTGTTGCTCAGCTTAAGGAAGATCTGGCCCTCCTGGAGGCTGATCTCGATGCTCTTCGCCCGAACTTTGCTGAGGCCCCCAATGTTCAGGGCTCACCTCCTCCGGACGCGGAAGAAGTCGCCTCCAGTGGTGCCGTTGAAACTCCGCCCCCGTCTTAGTCTTGATGCTGTTTGCCCCTTTTTATTTACAAGCTTTCATATGTATTCGTAGGTAGGTGACTTGGCTTCGTGCCTTAGAATGTAATGGGCTCCGGCCTCCCCTGTGTAAATACTTTTGAAGTAGAAATGAACTTTTCTTTCTATCACCTGTGTATTTGTTTTAAGCTTCTTGTATATGCTTGGCTCTTCTCCTTTTAGAAAGATTGTTGCCTATCCTCTTTTTCCTTTTATATTCCCAAGTACGGGGCTCGGTTCCCAGTGCTTCTGAATAAGAGACTTTACCCGCTTTAGTTGACTCTCGTGCTCGGTATATGAACCTGGTCTTTATTTTACGCTTGGTGTATAGACCAAGTCTTCATTTTTATGCTCAGTGTGTACATTGAGTCTTTGTTTTGTGCTCGGTGCGTGACCAAGTCTTTGTTTTGTGCTCGGTACATGACCACGTCTTTGTTTTGTGCTCGGTGCGTAACCAAGTCTTTGTTTTGTGCTCGGTGCGTAACCAAGTCTTTGTTTTATGCTCGGTGCATGTCCAAGTCTTTGTTTTGTGCTCGGTGCGTAACCAAGTCTTTGTTTTGTGCTTGGTGCGTGACCAAGTCTTTGTTTTGTGCTCGGTGCGTGACCAAGTCTTTGTTTTGTGCTCGGTGCGTGACCAAGTCTTTGTTTTGTGCTCGGTGCGTAACCAAGTCTTTGTTTTCTGCTCGGTGCGTGACCAAGTCTTTGTTTTGTGCTCGGTGCGTAACCAAGTCTTTGTTTTGTGCTTAGTGCGTGACCAAGTCTTTGTTTTGTGCTCGGTGCGTGACCAAGTCTTTGTTTTGTGCTCGGTGCGTGACCAAGTCTTTGTTTTGTGCTCGGTACGTGACCAAGCCTTTGTTTTTAAGGATAGCTCCGCCTTGTGGGCGAGTTGCCCTTTATCAGCGTGCAAAGGACGTACCCGAGATGACTTGTCGGCATTCGGCCTTCTTGGTGAGGCGATTTTTCTTGTCCTCGGCACGTGGCCGAGGCGAGTAAGAATTTCGTCTCCTTTAGAGAGCTCAGTTGAGAATATCGAGATGAAAGGATAATTCCCGGAATCTATCCGGATAAATAAACCGAGATCTTTATTGATAGTGCAGTTTCGGGTATGCTACATTCCATGGATGCATAAATTTTTCTCCACTCAAATATTCTAGCTAGTACGCCCCACGGATAAGGCGTGGTGACCGAAATGGGCCCTCCCAGGTTGGCTTCAATGGTGGGTTCGGGTTCAACACCGTTATCTTTTTCAATACAAGATCGCCGACCTAAAATCTCCTTTCCTTTACTTTGAATTGTAGTACCTCTCACTCCTTTGTTTATACACAGCGTTTTCATCTCAAGATCTTTGCACCTTTTTCTTGAGCGAGATCTAGCTCGGCTCGGAGCGCTTGACCTCATTGCCGTCTTGAAAAAATTTGCAACTCGAAGGTAGGGGCTCCAATCTCAACGGGAATCACCGCCTCGGTTCCATAAGCCAAAGAAAAAGGTGTTTCTCCGGTGGCGCTTGATGCGTCGTTACGTATGACCACGATACCGGGTAATTCCTCGGCCAATTACCTTTAGACTCCTCCAATCTCGCCTTCAAGGTATACTTGAGTATTTTATTAACGGCCTCAACTTGTCCATTCGACCGGGATGGTATGGAGTTGAGAAGTGGTTTTAATGTGGAAACCTTCACAAAATTTTGAAACCTCCGGTTATCGAATTGTTTCCCATTGTCTGTAACAATCGAATGCGGTATCCCGAATCTACAGATAATGGACTTCCATACAAAACTCACAATCTTTTCCTCATCTATTTTCGCTAGAGGCTCCGCCTCGGCCCATTTTGTGAAATAATCCACCGCCACAATGGCATACTTGACGCCTCCTTTGCCAGTGGGGAGTGGTCCGATAAGGTCCATTCCCCATTTGGCAAACGGCCATGGGCTAAATACGGACGTAAGTTGCTCAGGATGATATCTGACCTGCGGTGCGAATCTTTGGCACCTCTCGCGTCTTTTGACGAGATCGGTTGCATCCTTTTTTAGGGATGGCCAGTAGTATCCTTGCCGTATTAATTTATAGGCTAATGTCTAGCCGCCGGCGTGGTTTCCGCATATTCCCTCGTGAACCTCTCGAAGTGCATAATCCGCATCTGTCTCGGAAAAGCACCACAGGAGTGGGACGGAGTATCCTTGTTTGTATAGGACGCCGTCTACTAGTGTGAACCGAGCCGCTTGAGTTCGTAGTTTTCTGGCTTCAGCTTTGTTTTCAGGTTGAACTCCTTTTTCTAAATACTGAATGATCGGGGTCATCCAGGTCTGCTCGGCGGTTTCAGTTGCATATATCTTCTTTGCGCCAAGTGACGGGGCAGACAGTTGTGTGACAGTGAAATCCGCAATGGCATCCGTCCCTGGGCTGGAACCGAGCCGAGCTAAGGCATCTGCCTGCATGTTCTCGGCTCGGAGCACATGTAAGACTTTTATCTTAAAGTGTAACAATCTCTTCTTGACCAAGTCCAAATATTGCGCGATTTTTTGCTCTTTCGCTTCGTACTCACCGTTGATTTTATGAGCGACCGGTGAGAATCACTTTGTGTACCAACAGTTGTTTTAGGCCCATGCATTTGCCATATCTAGGCCCGGAAAGTGCCTCGTATTCGGCCGTTGTTCGTTGCGGAACGAAATCGTGCGGCAAAGCGATAGCATTTCCGATTTGGATCGATTATCACGATTCCGCCCCCTGCTCGGCCTGCGGTGGAGGAGCCATCAACGAACAACTTCCATTCTTGGTCTTCCATAACTTCTAATTGTATGGAAGGTGTGAATTCGGCCACAAAATCGGCTAAAGCCTTGTCCCCTTTATTGCCGTGTGGGGTTCGTATAGAATATCAAATTGACTAAGTTCTACGGCCCACTTGATCATCCGACCGTAAACGCGTCGGGTCGGTGCAATATTTGTTTATTGGGTAGTTCGTCAAAACTATAATCTTGTGCTCTAGAAAATACGGACGGAGTTTTCGTGCCGCAGTTATTAATGAATAAGCCAACTTTTCCATTGGCGGATAGCGAAGTTCGGCGTCATGTAGCGCCTGACTGGTGTAATAGACTGGATGTTGAATAGAACCATCTAGCACGATTAACACCGAGGCGATGGCGTATTCGGATACCGCCAGTACAAATACAAGTTCTCCTTGGGTAGGTTTTTGCAATATAGGAATTGAAGAAATGTCTTTGTTTGAGGGATTCAAAGCGACTGCGCTTGCTCGGTCCACTCAAAATTTTTGTTCTTTTTTATAATTTCGAAGAAAGGTTTACACTTGTCTGTGGATCGCGAAACAAATCGGTTAAGGGCGGCCAATCGGCCTGTTAGGCTTTGTACCCTTTTTACGAGTTCGGGGTTCTAGATCGATGATGGCTTTTATTTTGTCCGAGTTAGCCGATTCCCCTTTGGTGACCATATACCCCAAAAATTTACCCGAGCCGACCCCAAACGTACACTTTCTCGGGTTTAACATTATCTTGTACTCTCTAAAACAACAAACATTTTATTAAGATCGTTTAGATGATCGATATATACTGATGATTTCACCAAAGATGTCATCTACGTAAACTTCCATAAGACGACCTATCATTTTCTCAAACATCTTATTTACTAACCTTTGGTAGGTCGCAAAGATTCTTCAACCCGAAGGGCATCATCTTATAACTTGATAGAAATCCACGACGAGAAAAAAAAAAAAAATGATGTATTTTCTTCATCATCTGGGTGCATTCGTATTTGGTTGTAACCCGAGTAAGCATCCATGAAGCTCATTAACTCGTGTCCCGTCGTGGCATCTACCATAAAGTCAATGTTTGGTAATGGATAATTGTCCTTAGGGCATGCCTTATTCAGGTCGGTGAAATCCACGCACAGGCGCCACTGGCCATTGCTTTTCTTTACCAAAACAGGATTGGCAACCCATCGGGGATAGAGGGCTTCTCGGATAAATTGATTATCTAGCAACTTGTTAACCTCGGCCTCGAGTGCTGCTTGTCTGTCGGGGCCGAGTTTGCGCCTTTTCTGGATAACTGGGCAGAACGTTAGATCAATATTAAGGCGGTGGCATGCATGCTTAGGGTCAATTCCAAGCATGTCTGCATGAGTCCATGCGAAGACGTCAAGATTATTTCCCAAAAACTCAATCAGCTCGGTTCGATATGGTTCTAGGAGGTCATGACCAATACGTAATTGGCGCCCCTCGCTTGGTCTTCCGACATTGATTGTATCAACCTGTTCTACTGGTTTCGCCCATTTTCTTTTCTTGCTCTGCCCTTCTTTTATTTGCAGGGGCAACTCGTCTTCAGTGGCCGGCTCGTTCTTGGCTGACGACTCGCCTTTCATTGCTGGTACATCTCTCGGCCCTATCCTCCTTCCTTATTCTTCCATCATCGGTTCCTTCCCAGGTCGACGACCTGGATTATCCTCTTGAACAATCACCACTTCCCGCTCGGGCTCCTCTTTTGGCTGGGGATCGCCTTGCGTGGTCCCACTGGTTTCTCCTCGTTCCATCATGTTAATCTCCACCGGTCGGAGTTTGAGAGAGCATTCTCGTGACTCCCTTTGATTCCCCTTATGTATGGCCTCGCCATCAGATGTTGGGAATTTAATACAAAAATGATATATTGAAATGGCTGCTTTTATATGATAAAGCAATGGCCTCCCAATGATAGCGTTGTACTCCGAATCAGCGTTGATTATTTTAAACGTTGTCATGACGGTCCGTTTATGCGACCCTTGTCCCATTTGGATGGGCAAGTCAACTTCTCCGAGCGGGACTATTCTTCCTCCTCCAAACCCCCTTGCACGTCGTTGCATGGACAGATATAGCTATCGTCCACGTTCAATCTTGAAAAGGTCGGACGTAAATGACCGATGAGTAGCTTCGAGTCGATCAAAATTCTATGAATTGGAATACCCAAAATCGGTGCGAAGAATGACCAGGGAGTCGAATGAGGGTGGACCACCTATTCGGCATCCACATCCGAGAACACAAAACGGTAGGTGGGTTGGCCTTCCTTGATTTCCGCCACCGAACTTGCCTTTCGGCGTGGGCGGCTTTATCTGACATCGGCCTTTTTTTTTTCTCGTTGGAGCGGCTATCTTGGTGTGTTAGTGTTGATTCGATTCACACTCGCCATGATGAGGATCTCCCTACCCAGTTCTCGGCGGTGGTGGCAACAGAGAGAGCTGGATTGGTTTACGCGCTCCGGGTTGACACACTTGAGTCGATCTTGCGGTGGGGGCGTAGTTCATGAATGTATCTTTTGAGACCGCCTTGCCGAACAATACGCATAATTTCTCTGATTAGATATCAGCACTCATCGGTATCGTGACCTATTGATTTATGATAGGCACAATATCGACGTGAATCTAATTTTGTTGGCTCAACCTTCAAAGGCCGAGCCGGAGGTAATAAATTCAGACCCTGTACTTCATTCCATATGGCTGATGGAGTGTGGGTCAAAGTACTCCTCAGCGCGACAACTTCGGCTCGTGCTTCCTGGCGAGCCTTAAATCCGGTGGTCGGGTTTTTCGAGAATGGTCTAAATCCCGACCCCGGCCCAATTGTTGATTCCTTCCTTCCGTCCTTTCTCACGCCCCCTGGCTGGTACTCGGGGCGGTTACTTGCCATGGCTTCTTCCGCGCAAATATGGCGTTCCGCACGGACTAGAAATTCTTGGTACGAGGTCGCCCCCGATTCATAGATAGAGTAGTTAAACCAAGTTTCGGGGGCAAGGCCGGCCATGGCTGCAATTAAAATGGCGTCATCCGACACCGGTTCCATCTCTCGAACTTGCTTATTGAACCGAGAGATATAGCTTTTCAGGGGCTCGTCCTTCCCTTGTTTGACGTTCACGAGGGAATCCTTAGGTGCGGCTCGGACCTTGGAAGTCAAGAAGTGCGTCGTAAAGGCGGAGGCCAGATCCCTCTATGCCCGAATGGACCCCTGTGGTAGGGTCCTAAACCAACGATGGGCTCGGTCGCCCAGAGTCAATGGGAAGGCCCTGCAGAGGATGGCATCACTAGGACTATACAGTTCCATCCATGCTAAGTACTTGTGGACGTGAGTGGTCGGGTCGGTTTCCCCATTGTAGAGACCGACCTGGGGGATTTTCAACTTTGGCGGTAACGGGGTCGCCAGGATACCAGGGGAAACAAGCGACATAACAATTTGGTTGGTTCATTGCTTGGGGCGGCCTCCAAGAGATTGTTCGCTTCCGGACCGCCCTCCAAATCATTCAAACGACGCGCGGGCGCTGGATCTCTACATCCCGTTCCTGCCATAGGCTGGGGCCTTGGACCTGGTTGACCCTAGGCGGCTCCCGATCATCCGGAAATCAGAGTTGGGAACTTATAGATCGAGTCGGGCGTAAAGGATCAACTCCCAGTCGTCCGGCGAACACTAAGTGGGCATGGCGATGGCGCATTGGCTCCGGTAGTGACTCCGCTACATGACTTTACTCTTCATCATCCTCACGCGCCGCCTATCATCTATCATGTCGGACACTGCTCATTCATTACGAACTAGCCTCTTGGCTTCATTATGAGGAAGCCCGGGACTTGAGGATTAATATTAACGTTTAGTTGTGGGTTGAGTGGGTTAGTATTTGCAAGGAGTGGAGGAGGTGCTTGAGAGTTAGTGGTGGCAAGTGTTTGTGATATGAGTTGGTTCATTTGCTGTTAAAAAGTTGGGTTAGCAATTAGCTCAGCGAAAGGAAAGAAAGTGGTACTCCCTGCTTATGTCTGGAGCATGTTTTGACCATTAGTAGTCTGGCCAGTTTGGTTATTAGGGTGCTGCTCTTCAGTCAAACGAGCATTTCTCGACAGTTGACTCATTTTGTCTTATTACGAAAAGGATAAGCGTTGAACTTTACCTGATTTTCACTTAACTTGTTTTTGCCTAGAATTCTGACTGGACCAATACGGTCCCTTCCTCTAGCGCCAATTTGTTGACGTGCGTTTTGGTCAACAAGCAAAATATGTAATAGATTTAACACGTGGAAATATAAGCGTGCGTAACGTGTGTTTATTTATGGCTAATTCTGCCTTTTGTGATACAATGCCGAGCCAGACTATTGGGGTCGGTCTTGCTTATAATAACGTGCTTTCTGATGCTCTTTCTCTCTCCCTCTTTTTCTCTTAATTGAGGCCTTTTATACCCCTTTCGTAAGTGGTTTTTCAATAGTCATCTTTGCACTAATCAGTCACTAATCAGTAAAATAATTAAAAAGGACACATGTCCCTTTCTAATCGTGCATGTCAGTCAAATCTTGCCACTTGGTGACTCCTCTTTATAACTTTCTGACACGTGGCGGTTTCTGATACCAATAAAGCACTAGGCATGGGCAAGCATGGGCAAATGGTTATTTTTATGAATCTGTCGCACATGCGTTTCCCGCCAAAATTTGGGCTCGGGGGTCGGGGCTCGGCAGTCATGCTGTGGTTGGGCTCGGTAGCGGGCGAGCCTAATTCATGACGTGTCACCGTGCACCGTTACTGACGTCACCTGTAGGCCCTCCACTCGGATGTGTGCTGGGCTGATGGCGTGGATTAATTTCTTCTAGCTTGGCTCAGGCGTCATCAGATACTACAGAAATCTTCTCAAAATCCTCTTGAAATCCACCTGCCGAAGACCTCGCAAAATCCTCCAGTTTCAAAAAAATTCGCTCAAAATCCTCGTCGCAACTCCACCGGCAACTCTCGAGAATCTCTCAAAAACCTCCATCAGCAACTCACCTGGCCCTCCACCGCCGACCGCCGCGTCTGCGCCGCCATCTCCATCTTTTCCTCCAGCCACCGGTCGTTCTACTCCAAAGCCTTCCCCACCCCTTAGGTAAGTTCAAAATCTATACTAATTGTGTCCGTTAGGGCATCCAAACATGATTTGGTTGTTGATTGAATCTAGAATCAGCTTTTCCATTTGATGAGTAGAGTTATGTTGAACTGAATTTGGTTTTGCCTGTTTTCTTTATATTTGTTATTAGAAGAGGGGAAAATTACTTATTTCTGTGTTCCTATTTTCAACGTTGTTTTGTGCCCGCATTTGTATGTCTCTAAATTAAAAATAAAAAATGCCTGCATGATTTGATTAACTGATTGCGTAGTTTCTGTTGTTGGACTATGGTTTGGTGGTCGGTTTTCTCCAGATTGATATGTTTGTTTGTTTCAATGAGTATGTGCTGTGGGAGGTTTATGGCATTTTGAATTTGGTTGATAATTAATTTTGAAAATTGTTAGAGCTTTTGTATGTGAATGCACCTTCATCATTTGAGGGTTTGTTTTAGTTTGGTGTTTGTTCTATTCTAATGTTGGTTATAGTTGGTGTCTGTTTTGTTTGGTTTCTTGTTAGATTACAATAGGCTGTTTTCCACATTAATGGGCTTCCGTGAATCTCAACTGGGATAGATGTATTTTTATTGTTCTAACATTTTTAGAAGAATATTACCACTCATGCTTTCAGATTTATGGTATTTTGTGGCAAGATAAATTTTATGAAAAAAAAGTGGTAGAATTGGACTCGATGTGTAACTCTAGAGGAGTTTTTTTTATACCTTATTCCAGGCTTGTTGCGCAGTTTCGGCCTATTTATGGATAATTATTTACCAATCTTCAATTCTATGAAAACTGTATTCTAAAGTAATGTACCACCGATCACAACGTTTTTCAGTTGTGAAGATTGAGATGGTGATTGATTTTACAAGCGTCTTACAAATATTATTTTCATTTTAGCAAACAAGAGATTTTAGGTACAAAGTTTTCATTCATGCAACTGTACTACGAATTGTGGTGATGTTTTTACAAATTAGAACTGTTTCCTTATATTATTCCAAACATTTACACGGCTGTCATTTGGCATACAGGCTTGGGGTTGGAGTTGAGAAACTAAGAGGATGGTTATCTGCATTTGTGTGCGAGACCATTTTCAGGAAATTGAACCTTTCTGTTCATTACATTACTTCTTTGTTTGGCCTCACTCCTATCAAATTTGAAGAAATCATTGAAGGTAAAGTTGAAATTCATTCCCGCAGCCATGAGATTATTAGCATATATAATTTGGTAAATCCCATCACATTTTGCTTGTTTGAAAGTTATATTTAGTTTTGTTATAGTAAAAATCAAAAATAAACTATATACTATTCTATATTTCTCTATATTTCTTTGTGTTATGGGGATACCATTTTATCTGGGCTTTATTATTTCATAGATTTACATTATCTTGTTTATAAAAACGATCAAATTTTGATCTTTTCTTCAAAAGAGAGGATGAATTTGATAATTCCTTTCCTTGAATTAAATATTATATATATATATATATATATATATATCCATTTTTTGGAATCTTGGGAACTGCCCCTAATTAATCTTAGATTGGGAATCTGGAAGTGTCAGCTGAAAAGGGCTAGATAGAATAGGATAGACCTCTGGATCTTTTGTTAATGCAAGCAATAGTACTTAGTATTTTTATATCACACTTTTAATGGAATTTTTTCAATATATGAAGTTCCATAACACGAGACCTGATAAATTTTCACACATATTGGTTGTTTATTTGAAGATTCATTGTGATTGGGCCGACACATAGGGGTGGAAACATACTAGGCTGCGCTAGGCTTTGCCTCGGACGGTCTAGGCCTATTTTACGTGAATTCGGCCTAAGCCTGGCCTATTATAAATAGTAGGTCTTTTTTTCAGCCCAAGTAGGAATGGTGGTACCCAAAAGTAGGAATGGTGGTACCCAAAAGTAAATCAAAGAGTATAAAATGGAAGAAAATTAAGGTACTTTCGTGTGTGATAATTATAAATGAAATTCAACATAGAAAATATATTGATACACATGTTGTTGGTTTTACTAGTGCCCTAAACAACACAATGACGTGGATTGCGGGTACTATGTCTTGAGATTCATGAGGGACATAATTACATGTAATCAAATGACAATCCCAGACGAGGTATATGGTTGGTCTTTTGAACATTCCTGGACAAACTTGAGTATCTACATCAGTTTTTGGCATTAATGATAGCGTTTTTTCTTTACCCGATCTCTGTTCTTATGATAATTGTGGTGTAGCACGTTGCTTTATTGATTACTTTTTCATAAATCAGTTTTTCAAACACGTAATATTCATCGTTACCACATTAAAATTATGAACAGATGATACATATATATTCTAACATTTCATTTTAATATAATTATATGTTTTGTAGTACTTCTCTGGGCACCAGTGCGTTAGATATTCAGAAGAACAGATAAATGATGTTCGGGAAGATTTGTCTCGCTATGTTGCTAGTTTGTTGGGTAAATAGCACTGCATGAGGTGATTTTCTTTTAATCTCTTTCTTTAATTTTAGTTGATTTTGTTGTTATATCTTATGATTTTGTTTCTCAATCTGAGGAGGCAGCGGCCTAGTTTGGCATGGTATTGGTGTGTGTTTCCATTCTTTTGACATTTTAGGTGTACTGTTTATTTATCAATTATTATAACATGAATGATGCTTGTTGGTTTTAATGATAATGACTACTTGATTTAATTGCAGGATGGGAGCATGGCAATATCCTATTGAAGGTTTATCAAATCCTATAATTGTAAGTATTGTTTCTTGTTATGACTTCTTCAGTTACATGCCTTGTACATATTGACTAGCCGAGATAATGAGAGAATTGTATTGTGGGAATAGAAATAATGAGACGAAATAATTGCAGTGTACTTGTCACATGCATTAAGTTGGACTTGGCTTCTAATACCTTTTTGTCCCCAAGATCCATGCCAAATTTTCTTGTTTAATTTCAACAAGAAATGCATGGCGGCATGCACTCGATCCGATTCGCAATCCAAAACCCTTTTCAGGTCAAAATTTCCATTTCACATCAGCCTTTTGCTGCATGCATGCACTCTATAAATACGCTAGAATTCTCAATCTCCTATGTATCTAATACAATTAATTCTCATCTTCTTGTTAAATTAACTGAGTAAAATTCAAGAATTTGTTTGTGATGGCCAAAGGTCTAAAATCTGTCACGTTGTTCTCTATCATTCTTCTTCTCGGTTCGATTTTTTATCGTAATGAAGCACGTCTGCTGATCCAGTTAGTTGTGTTAACATGATTGATTTAGAATGATTAGCCTTTTGCTTGCTTGTATATTAGTAACAAGTTTAAAAAGACTTTTTTTGCTCGATGATGGTGATATTTTAAATTAGTTTATGTTACTTGTCTTATTTATTTTTATTTTCTTAATTTGATGCAGCAGGCATGTGGTTCTTGATCTCGCGAAGGTCGAATGGCACACATAATGTTCTTCAGTAGAAGCTACCTTAGCGTAACTCTTGTTCTAAAACTATCAGATAATTGCTTTAATTTGGAGACGCGAGCTACTCTTATCACATTATATTGAGATACTTTTGTTTTAGTTTCAAGTGAATGGATTGTTCAATATTTATTATATTGTTAAAACAATATTTTAGGATAAATTTTGTCTCTTTGTTTTTTAATTTTATGATTTATGAATTTTGTTGCCGCTCTCTTGTTGCGTTTTGTTTGCTCTTGTTGGTCAGATGATTATATGGTGGGAAACATTAATTAGTTTGGTTGAATATTAAAATCATGGTAAGATAACGCTTCTTTTATGAAGTGTGATCTATTGAATACAAACACGGGATAACGCTTCTTCCCAAAACCGCTATCAATTTAATGTCGATAAACTTCTTTTATGGAGTGTTATCTTATGAATTCAAATATGGGATAACACGTCCTCAAAAAAACGCTATCTAATATGCATCTCAGATGGCGCTTTATAAGCGCTATCTACATGATAGGGCTTTAGATAACGGTGGCTCCGACAACACTTGCAAAACGTTATCTAAAGGGAAAAAAAAGCGTTATCTGAGTGCTTTTCTGGCATAGTGAATATGTTTAATTTGTTTTATAGTGTTATACTCACTTTTGTTAGAAGAGTCACACTACAAGTAAAAAAACAGTTTAATTACCTACGAGAAAAATCTATAGATAAATATTAAGATAATTGTAAAATATAGGCAAGATTATTGTAGGTAGTATTATTGTAGGTAAATAATACCAACATAACCTAAAAATGTTGGTATTTACCTACAATATATATATATATATACATGTATGTATCCATATTCAACTTTAAAACCATCCAAATTGATGGCTTGAACAGGATCAACCTGTGCTCTTATGGTAGAGATTTATGCTTTCAAAAATGATCGGTTTTGGTTCAATCGTGCATGTGTCCTCTTCAACTATCCCATTATACCAAAAAAAGATAGATGGCAATTTTTTTTTGTAAAACCCTCACAGTTCTTGGCAAAAACTCATGTAGGACCGTCTTACGGGTCTCAATCTGTAAGACGGATCCTATTGACTCGCGGATCCTGTTGACCATGTTCGCGGGTCAAAGCCACCTGCTGCCTTTTTTTATTTTTTTCTGTATTTCTTCCTCAGTTAAAGTAACAGTTTTATGAGGAAAAATATTGGTTATTTTAGATAAAGTATCATATTTTTTAATATAGCCACAGATTATGATTGCATTATATTGAGGAAAAATAAATATATCAGAGTTAAAGTAACACCTTTATGAGTAAAAATATATATTTTTTGAGACAAAATATCATGTTTTAAGAGTAAATATATCTATTTTTTAAAATAAAGTATTATAGTTTTTAATATAGTCACATATTATGAATTGAATACAAAGAAAGATGAATAATAAATATGATAGAGTTAAAGTAATACTTTTATAAATAAAAGTATTTGTTTTTTGAGATAAATTAACATATTTTTTAATATAGCTAGTCACAAATTAGGAATATATTACAATATATATATATATATATATATATATATATATATATATATATATATATATAACAGAGTTAAAGTAACATTTTTATACGTTAAAATATCTATTTTTTGAGGTAAAGTATCATGTTTTTTAATATAGTCACAAATTAGGAATGAAGGAAAGAAGGAAAAATAAAAAATAAATATGATATAGTTAAAGTAACACTTTTATAAGTAAAAGTAGTTGTTTCTTAATACAGTTACAAACTAGGAACAAAAAAAGAGAAAAAATAAAAAATAAAAATGATGTAGTTAAAGTAACACTCTTATAAGTATCTATTTATTGAGATAATGTATCATATTTTTTAATAGACTTGGGTTCGATTCTTAGCCTTTGCATTTAGAGACGTTTTTAATTTTTTTTTAATTACCAGGCGTATTTATGAATGGGTTTATATACATTAATGCTATACTGAAATTGCACAACAAGCAGTAGTAGTGTAGTGGTAGAATACCACCTTGTGTCTATACTGACGCGGGTTCGATTCCCCTATGGACAGATAATCCGTCTTAGATAATAGAATCCATCTACAAAAGACCTACTCATAATTTAATCATCCCAGTAAAATTTGACTAGTTTGAATGGTTCAAAAGAACCACAATCAGTGGTTGGGCCAGTATATCTGGTATTCCTAATACCGAATAAATAATTTATCCATCCAACTCACTTTCGAAGCACAAAAGGATTATCTCTTACACACTTGCAATATCACAAACAAAAAACACATTCATCACTGCTATTTAAAACAAACAAACGAACAAACCAACAAGTTTATTAATTATAATTCCCTTCTCTGTCAACGAACAAGTTTTTTCAAAATTTCCAGGGCCTTGAATGGAAAGACTACGAGCAATAGCCGATGCTCATTACAGAGCAAGCCCACCAGCAGTCAAAGCCTTAGCATACGATTTCTTCAGAGCTCTCGACGCCGATCAAGACGGCCGTGTTAGCCTCCACGAATTCATGCTACTCATGACACACGAAGGCCACACCCGATTGGCCAACCCCCATTTCTTCAGGGATCTCGACAGGGACGGAAATGGGAGTTTGGATTTCTGGGAAGTATTAACGCTTTATTACATAGTCAAAAGCGGGAGACCGCTTTGCGAGTGTTGTGGGATTCTCATACCGGGCACGTTTTTCTCGTGCGTCGAGTGTTTTGATGGGCCTGGTGGATCTTACTCTTTGTGCATATATTGTTATAGATCTAATAAGAGTAGTCATAATCATGATGGGCGTCAGCAGTTTTTGGATACTTTTACTTTGCTGGAGACCAAGAAACGTTCCAGAGGAAGAACAGCTCATCTCAATGAGGTACTAATATTAATACTCAGCATATATTTTTTTACGGGCCGGGTTGAAATCCATTCGGCCCGGCATGTTTGGGGTCGGGTCTAGTTGGCTGGGCTAACTAGGTCCGATTCATTTCGGCCCTATGAAATTGCAGCCTAGCCCGATATTATTGTCGAGTTGGTTTGGTTTTGTCGACTCTAGCTAGTTATATATTTCATCTGAATTAATGAATTTGTTTGGATACAATAAATTTTAAGTATTTAAGCTTCTATTTTGAGCTATTTTTAAAATTGTGGTGGTGTATTTTAAATACAGTACGGTATATGTAGTCATGTGACATCCTTTCCCCAAATCCTTCCTCCAAATGCAAATCCTCATATCCAACTGCAACCTTATTTTGTTTAACTGATTTGTGAATACAATGGATCTCAAATTCTTATCCTTTTTTAAGTTGTTTTTTGAGTCATTGTATATTAATTTCAAATATTAATGGGGTCATTTGAAATCATAAACCAAAATCCTCCTCTCAAATCCAAATTCTTCAACTGTATAATTTTCTTTTGATTGATGTTACATTTATAATGCTGCGCTTTTGTGTAAGTCAACTAGACATATGAGAAATAACAACGGAATGAGATGATCCAAATCAAATAAAAAGATTTTAAATTATTATTGCTATTGTATCAAAAAGTCAACTTCTTAATTTTTCACAATAATGAGTATAAGGGATAATTAGAAAAAATTACCCCGAAGTTTGAGCTAACTAAAACTCAGACATGTTTGAAAATTATAAATAAATACTCATAGATATTTGATTATCTGTTAAATAAGGGGGGCAATTGCAATGTTTAGCAAATGTAAAGAGGGTGTTCATTTTCCGCGCTCGAGTATCCCCTCCCCTGTGCAATATGTTTTTGGTTATAAAAGGGTAAAGTGTAATATATAATCAAATTATGGAGTGTTTTTGTAATTCTGAAAAACCTGTGGGATTTTTTTAATTAACTAAAACCTCAAGGATAGTTTTCATAATTATATCTAAGTATAATTCTAACTTCAAGAGAATAAGGTGCAGTACATATGTTTTTCAGGCAGGGCCAGAATCATTAATATTTTGATAAATTTGCAGCCAAGAACTTGGCAATCGACAAATCCGACAATGGGTCCAGCACAAGTAATTCATACGCATAACAATATTTCACAGCCACCAAGCTGGACTCCTCAAACCCCGGATGCCATTGTTCCTGCAGCAAGAATTGTGAGTATTATTTGCCCTTTCTATAAGTAATCTGTGAACACTGAATCCAAGTCGATTTTGGCCCGAAAGAGTCAAATATTGAAGTACTCATTCGGGGCAAAAATTGCACAAAATTAGTACTTATTGAAGCAAATTGCACAACAATCATAACTTATGGGACCAAAATTGCTTAAAAATCAAACCATCGTAGCCAATATTGCTACATGGAATAAGGAACAAATATGCCAATGCATTTTACTTACAAGACCAAAACTACAGTTAAGCCTTTTTTTCAGCAGAAAAAACAAAACAGATCTTGTTCACATTGTCTCCGTTCTTCAAATTCCATCAATTGTATGTATGTAGTTCCAAGTCCAATTTCTATTTTTCAGTGTTGAAAAGTGAATTTGCAAATTTTATTGATTTTCGTAAATTGAGAATATTTATGTTTGTTGTCTGAAATTTATGTTTGGAAATGAGAATATGTTAGTTTATGGTTTTCTAAGTGAATTTTTGACATTGATTTGCGTTATCAGTGGTGTAGCCCGCCAACTCTATTACTCATATCCCAATTTTTCCCCTAGCCCAACTATTTTTTTATATTAAAAAACATATAATTTTTTTTTAAATTTTTTACCTAAAGAAAATGTAAAAAAAATTAATTTTTTTTGGGGGGGGCGGGGCCCAGGGAGGCCCCCTAGATCCGCCCCTTGTGCGTGATTATAGTGAAAACTTGTTTAGTTATAACTTTTGACGTGTTTTTTCACATAGATTTGCGTGATTGTAGTAAAAAATGTTTGATTGTGTTTCGAAAAAATATTTCCACAAAAACTGAAAATGACATCATTTCTATTTAAAGCGTCCCTAAATAAACATAAATTCAGTTTCCGGAATAGTTTAAAAATAAAAAATGGTTGTTGGAATACAACTATACATGGCCATAGATTTGCATTTGTCAATTATTTTTTTATTTGAAAATTTTAATTTAATGTTTTTTTTGAAGGGATGAATAAATGTGAATTTTCATAATTATATTTTTGCAGAATAGATGGAAAGTTGCACTAACGGCACTCGAGATAGGACTCAGCGTAGGAAGCATTTCAACCACTCTATGTACAATCCTGTGACATGTAACTAATGCAAATACCTTGAGCCTTCACATTATTTGAATAGTACTTTTTTCGTTGGTTTTCGTTCTTCATCTTCATGTTTATGGCGAAGGAATTAAAAACGACATGTGGTTACTCACGATGATCTTCATCTTTGTTCTAATGAACCTCAGAATTTTTTTTCTCTCTAAATTGCTATTTTCGGCGGTTTGAGTGTTTGACCAACTTAATTTGTGATGATGCACAAAAGATTAAATTAATAAATAAAAATCCAGTTAAGTTTTAAAATTACAAAAATATTCATGAGGTTTATTACGTCTAACGTTTTGCCCCTATCGTCAGTTACACTAACGAGATTCGCCGACGTCATAAATAAATAACCTGAGAATCCAAAAATGCCACTACGATAACGTTTGACATATTATGGGGAGACAAAATTGCTCTTTGGCTATTCAGAAAACATTTAAAAAGGAAACCTTTTGCTAACTGTTCGGTTTCAAAAGAAACTACATTTAAAAATTTTGCAAATATCAACTTAAATTATTTAAAGATTTACTAAATTACTATCAACTGTCTTAAGCATATCAAAGAAAACCAAATTACTAGAGCATAAGTGTTGTGTACTAAAAAAAAAAAGAAAAAAAAATACGTGTTGTTCTTTTTATTTGGGAAAGAAAAATCTAAGGGTGTGATTGCTTGACATTCATTTCATTCATTTCTACTTTTGGATAGAATTGTGTGAAAATTTTTATTTTGACAAATAAAAATGATTTTTGGGTATGATTGGATGCAAAATGAAAATGTGATGACCACTAGTTTGTAGCTCAAGTGATATCGCTCACTCTTTGAAAGGGTGTTGACCAGTGTTCGAACCCTGTATTTTTTAAATTTATCCCCTCCCCTCCAACCACTACTTCGGCTTATTAAAAAGAATCAGTAAAAAAAAAGATGAAAATGTGATGATGATAGACGTTGATGTGATACATTTTTTAGAGTAATAATAATTAGATGTGATTAGTAATTTGAAAGATAAGAGAACAAATAGTGTATTTGCAATATGATTGTGTGGTGATAATAGTTAATTTGATGTTTTATTGTTAAAATCATAAATAGATGTGATTGATTATTGAAAAAATGAGAATGGATGAATAATAAATTATTTGAATATTCAGCTTTCACAGTCAATCGCACGTTAGTGAGAATTTCGTCCAAAAAATGAAGGAAAGAATATATTTTCACAATCAAGCACTACCTAAGGGATTGATTGATTGACCTTTCATTTGGTTCTTTTCAACTTTTAGAGAGAATAGTGTGAAAATTTTATTTGAAAAATGGAAATGATATTTGGAAGTGTGATTGGATATAAGAAGAAAATGTGATATTAATAGTTAATGTAGTAGTTTTTTAAGTATAATATCAATTAGACGTGATTGATGATTTGAAAAATAAGAGAGTAAATAATGCTGATGTGGAAATTACCAGTATAGCCTCGCCTAGCTCGAGTTGACCATCTTGACCTCGCCTCGCGAAATTACCAAAATGCCCCCAGGATCCGCGGCTTTTTTATATGGGTCCCGACCCGACCCGGATGACCGGGTCGGTCGCCCGCGAGCCACGCACCGTCGATCGGGCACCACATGTACGGTGATCCGCATTACTCGGTGAACAGTACTATAAATACGGCACGCAAATCAAGTTAAAGGTAACTTGTCATTATTCTAAATTACCTCGCTCTTTAGCTTTCTAAGTACCTCAACTACCGATTCGACTTAGGCATCGAGGGCTTTAGTGGGGAGCCATCTCGGCTTTAACGTGCGTTTTGTTTGGTACCCTCGAACAAAGTACCTCACCTAGCTTTTTGGGGATCTTGTCGAGTCGCCGTGGAACACACTTCACCTCGCTTTGTGGGTCCCTAGGTCAGGTACATCTGATTTACTTTCCTAAATCAGTTGGCGCCGTCTGTGGGAAAGAGGTCTAGCTAAAGATGGAGGAAACACCAGGGAAGACATTGGAAACACCTAAGCATGCATCCAAGACACCTCAGGGGGTCGTGGAGGACCCTCCCCGGGAAACATCACGAATTCGCCCGCTTCACTTCGCGGGACCCTCTTTGGTTCAGGAGGAGGAGCAGATGATTCACATGAAGGCTAGTGACTTTGAGAAAATGTTGGAAACAATGTTGGAGGATAGGGAAAGAAAGAGCAAGAAGGCTATGGAGGCCCCTCCCCAAGGTCCCCTAGTGGAAGGGGGGAATGCGGAAACACGAAACGAAGCGAAGTACCGATTGATTTGGAAGAGGTGGCTAGTCAAGCCGTCGAGGCCACCATGCGAGGCGACGAGGAGGAGGTCGTGGGCGAACCGGTCAATAAGCCACGGGACATACACGAACTGAGTGAACAAATCGAGCATGTTACTCGACAACTAGATGATTTGAGGCGGAGGGGAGCTGTAATATCCGTTTTGCAGAAAAGGGGATCTCCATTTTCTCCCGAGATCCTAGCCGAGATGGTCACGCCGAACTTCAAGCTTCCTGATCTCCCGAAATATGATGGGAACAGGGACCCTCAAAAACATCTCACCGCTTTCGACCACGTGATGCAATTGTATGGGCAGTCGGATGCCATGAATGCTAGAATATTCATCACAACGCTGACCGAAAAGGCGCAGGAATGGTTCATGGGATTACCTAGGGGAACTGTGGTTTCTTGCGAACAGCTGGCTCGAAAGTTCTTATACCAGTTCGCAAGCCAAAAGCGAGCTCGAAGGTCGGCCTCGCATTTGTTCACTATAAGGCAGGGGGTGAAAGAGTCGCTCAGGGAATTCATAAATCGGTTCAATGATGAAGCATTGGAGGTGCAAGATATGTGAATCGACATGATGACTAATATCCTTATCCTTGGATTGCAAAAAGGACCATTAGCATCAGCGCTCGCTCGCGAACCACCTGTCCATAAGGAGCAGTTAATGGAAGTGACCCAAAAATACATACAAGAGGAAGAGATGAATGCCCTTAAAGACCAGGAGTGGTCCCAAGTGGCTCAGGCTCCACGCGAGGGGAGGGATCTTAGAGAGAGGCTTCGGTTTAGGGTCGAGAGAGGCTTAGACCGAGGTCAAGATCAAGATCGCCCGGAGGATGAGCCGAGGAGATATACTCGTTGAACGCACCTCGAAAGTCACGCTCTAATGGCCATAGAGCGAACCGATATGCTAAGGTGACCAAAAAGATGAAGCGACCTCGGTCGAAGAAACATGGATAAATATTGTCGCTTCCACAAGGACCATGGCCACGATACCGAGGATCGCATTCAATTGCGAGATGAGATTGAAAGGCTCATCCGGCAAGAAGGTTACTTACAAAATTTTGTTTTGAAAGAAGAACGAGGTGGAGGACCTAACCGGGACCCTAGGCGAAGATCAGGCGCAAGTCGCGGCTTTGGCCGGTCTAGAAGAGGTCGCCATGAGGCCGGGCATAGGCAAGAACGCCCAAGGGAGCGCTCTAGGCCTAGGCAAAATCAAGAAGAAGATAACTTGCCTCGTAGGGGAGTTATACATATGATAGCAGGGGGTCCTAGTGGAGGTGATTCACAGAGTGCGAGAAAGAAGCATGCGCGTAACCTCACCCATGATTCTAAGAGGAAACTGAAGGTCATGAGCGTCCAAAACTCTAGCCCTATTACGTTTGATGGTCGTGACCTCGCGGGGGTCGAGGCAGGCCAAAACGACCCGATGGTAATCACGATGGATATCGCCAACTTCGTCGTACAAAAAGTTTTGGTGGATAATAGGAGTTCGGCGGATATATTATTTATGCATATGTTAAGGAAGATGGAACTAGATGTAACTGCCTTACGTCCGGTTGACACTCCGCTGATGGGGTTCGGAGGAAGCGAAGTGGTTCCCCTAGGAACCATTGATCTCCCCACCTCGCTAGGCGGCGCGCCGTGCGAAAGACAATCATGATCAAGTACTGGTCGTAGACGCCCCATTTGCTTATAATGTGATCATGGGGACCCAGATCTGAATCAATTTCAAGTTTGTGGTGTCAACTTATCATTTGAAGATGAAGTTCCCTACAAGGGAGGGATAGGCGAAATACGAGGCGATCGAAAACCGCTAGAGAATGCTATAACGTTTCCCTAAAAAAGAAGAAGGAAGGGAGAGAAGTGAGAACTATAAAGCAAATAACACGAAGAAGAAGTTCAATTTGAGTAAAAAAGAAAAGGAGAAGGTTAAAAAGCTAGGACAATGGCGGAGTATAGGGTTGAGCCAACGGAGCAAGACAAAGTGATTGAGCTCGAGCAGGCGCCGGATAAGTTCACTAAGATAGGGTCGCAAATGGACTCAAGCTAGAAGTGTTGATGATTCAATTTCTTAGGGAGAATGTGGACATTTTTGCTTGGAAACCTTCCGATTTCAAGGCATAGACCCGAGGTGATGGTTCACCGACCGAATGTGGACCCGTTAAGCGAGGCGTTGAAGTAGAAAAAGCAAAGCTTTGGAAGTGAAAGAAACAAAATTATAGAAAACGATGTGAACAAATTATTGGAAGCGGTGTATGTTGTGGAAATTCAGTTCACTGAGTGGTTATCAAATGTAGTTGTAGTGCCCAAAGCTAACAACAAATGGAGGATGTGCACTGAGACTTCACGGATCGAATAAGGCATGCCCCAAAGATCCCTACCCCTACCTCGCATCGACCTCTTGGTGGACTCCACGGCAGGATGTGCCTTGCTTAGCATGATGGATGCTTACCAAGGATATCACCAAATTTTTATGGCGGAGGAAGACAGGGATAAGACCTCGTTTGTGACGGAGAATGGAGTTTAGTGTTACATGGTAATGCCGTTTGGGCTAAAGAACGCGGGAGCTACTTATCAGAGGTTAGTCAACCTCATGTTTAGAGAGAAAATTGGCAAATCAATGGAAGTGTATGTTGATGATATGTTGGTAAAAAGTGTGGTGGAAGAGGATCACCTTGAGCATTTGAGGGAGGCATTCAAAATAATGCGAGCCTATGGTATGAAATTGAATCCGTGAAGTGCACCTTGAGTGCGAGGTGGAAAATTTTTGGGCTTCATGGTGCATGAGAGGGGGATCGAAGCGAACCTGGAGAAGATAAAAGCTATAATGATAATGAGTTCACCTAGAACGGTCAATGAAGTACAACAGCTCATAGGGAAAATTGCCTCATTGAACAGGTTCATTTCGAGGTCAGCTGATCGCAACCTTCCTTTTTTCAACACTTTGAGAAACATGAAGAATTTTCAATGGACGGAGGAATGTGAGAAGGTGTTCGAAGATTTGAAAGGATACCTTATGTCTCCACCTTTACTGTCCAAACATAAAAAAGGAGAGGCTCTATTTTTATACCTAGCCGTTTCGAAGCGAGCCGTGAGCTCGATGTTGGTGCGAGACGAAGAAGGAGTTCATCGCCCAGTTTACTACGTGAGCAAGTTGTTGCAGGGAGCTAAAGAGAGGTATCTAGAGACCGAAAAGCTGGCTCTAGCCTTGGTAGTATCAGCTAGGAAGTTGCGACCTTACTTCCAATCTCATCGATTATTGTCCTCACAAGTCAACCATCGATACAAGTGTTAGAAAACCGGAGAATTTGTCAGTCGCCTAGTGAAATGGTCCGTGGAATTGGGGGAATTTGATATTAAATATCAAAGTAAAACGGCGGTGAAGGCTCAAGTCCTGGTTGACTTCGTTAACGAAGCAAGTGGGTCAGAAATTGAAGTTCAAAAAGAGGAAGTGACATGGCTACTGCATGTGGATGGGTCGGCGGTGCAAGCTCCGGAGGCGGAGCGGGATCTTGTTGCGGCCTAACTCATTAGAGGTGGAAGAGGCACTTCGCCTCGAATTCGAGGTGACAAACAACGAGGCCGAATATGAAGCTCTGTTGGCGGGATTAAAAATGGCGCAGTCTGCAATGTGAAGAAGTTGATAGCTTACATCGACTCCCGATTGGTGGCAATGCAAGTTGAGGGTTCGTTTGAAGCCAAGGATCGATCCATGGCTAACTATTTGGAGAAAGCGAAGCGATTGATGGAAAAGTTCGAATTGTTTGACTACAAAGCAGATCCCAAGAAATGAAAATGAGCGAGCCGATGCTCTAGCTCGCCGCGCAATGCAAAATGCGATAAGTGGGAATAGCTCGAGGAAGGTGATCGTGTTGGTGGCGGCGGCCCGGACTCGCTAAGCGGAGGAAGGTCGATCGGCGATATCAAGCGAGGATTTGGTTTATGCAATTGACACCCCAATCGATTGGATGGAAGACTTGAAAAATTTCCTAGAAAAGGGAGCATTACCGTTGGACCCGATAAAAGCTAGAAGGGTCCAAGTTAGAGCGTCCCGGTTCCTAATGATAGACAATGAGATGTATAAAAGATCGGTAGGAGGACCATTGCTAAAGTGCCTTGGACCAGGAGAGGGCGATGTATGTAATGAGGGAGATTCATGAGGGCAACTGTGGTAACCACTCAGGAGGTAAGGCACTCGCCCAGAAGGTGATCCGACAAGGTTACTTTTGGCCGACTTTAGCAAAGGATACAATGGAGTTTGTTAAAAAATGTGCGAAGTGTCAGTTCCACGCGAACCTAACTCATCAACCAATGACCGATTGAAACGATCCCCATTGGTTGTCCTTTTGATCAATGGGGAATCGATATCTTGGGTCCATTCGATGGCTAGAGCTCGGAAGAAATTTATCATTATGGCGGTGGAGTACTTTTCACGTGGATTGAGGTGAGGCGGTGGCCAAGATAACGAAATCAAGTCATGAATTTTTGTGGAAAAATATCGCATGTAGGTATGGGGCGCCCAAGAATCTTAATATCGATAATGGCACTCAATTTCAAGGAAAGAAGGTTAGGGAGTGGTGTGAAGAATATAAAGTCAAGCTAAATTTTACAGCGGTGGGAAACCCTCAAGCAAATGGACAGACTGAGGTCGCAAATAGAATTATTCTACAACACCTAAAAACGAGGCTAGAGGAAGCGAAGTCGTATTGGGTGGACGAGTTGTCGGGAGTCCTTTGGGCATATCGAACGACCCCACGGACTTCGACGGGAGAGACACCTTTCAGTTTAGTGTACGGGTCGGAAGTGATCTTGCCGGTGGAAATTGGAGAAACTTCGCTTCGGGTCGCTCGATACGAGCCCAAGAGCAATAGTGAAGCTAGAGAACTCGAACTCGAGCTCATTGAAGAAAAGCGGGATAAAGCATTTATTCAGATCCAAGCAGCTAAGGGAAGGATGAAAAATGCATACAACAAAAGGGTTCAGGAGCGAAGCTTTCAAGTAGGGGATCTAGTGCTCAAAAAAGTGGAAGTTTCCAAACATGTGGGGAAGCTGGAGGCAAATTGGAAAGGACCTTTTAAGGTAATTGAAGTGCTGAAGAGGGGAACATACAAACTAGAAAACATGCAAGGAAAGGAGCTCCCGAGGCCTTGGAACATTCATAACCTAAGGAGGTTCTATACTTAAAAATCTATTTCATGTGTTTAGCTTAATTTTGGAAGCATTGAAGGCTTATGTTAAAAACTCTCATCAATGAAAGAAGATGGAATTTCACTTGCAATGTTTACCTTTTTGCACAAATCTGCTTAGTATTTCAGGGTCGTAAGCGAACCACTCAAGATAAGCCCCCTAAAAGGCTAGCAGGCCCAAGACGATCCCACGAAGGGTCTAGGCCATAAGCTCCCTTTTAGGCTGGCAAAGCCCACAATGGTCCCAACAAAGGGACCTAGGCTCGCAACTTAAGCCCCCTAAAAGGCTAGCAGGCCCAAGACGATCCCACGAAGGATCTAGGCTATAAGCTCCCTTTTAGGTTGGCAAAGCCCACAATGGTCCCAACAAAGGGACCTAGGTTCGCAACTTAAGCCCCCTAAGAGGCTAGCAGGCCCAAGACGATTCCACGAAGGATCTAGGCCTTAAGCTCCCTTTTAGGCTGGCAAAGCCCACAATGGTCCCAACAAAGAGACCTAGGCTCGCAATTTAAGCCCCCTAAAAGGCTAGCAGGCCCAAGACGATCCCACGAAGGATCTAGGCCATAAGCTCCCTTTTAGGCTGGCAAAGCCTGCCATGGACCTAAGCAAGGGACCTAGGCTCGCCCAGGGACCTAGCCTCGCGAAGAAGCCTAGGACCCAAGGGATGCTTAAAAAAAAAGAAAAAAAATAAAGAGCATGCAACATATAAAAACGAAGTGCAGTACATCGAAATGACACACAAGTGAGGTAAGGTAAAAGCAATACACCAAAAGCGAAGTAAAATCAAGTACATTAAGAGGCGATGAAATTGTCAATGAAAATACATGAAAGTTAAGTACTTCGTCAATGAGTTACATGAATGATCCCTACGATGCTAAAAGAGGTTTCACGAGCTCGGTGAACTCATCAACCTCCTCCACCTCGTCGATGATTTCCACATCACGCGAGCTGCCAACTTCACCTTCGCCTTCAGCGACGTCTGCCTTCGGCTCGTCCTTCTCAAAGGGGTCAAGCTTTTCGAGGTCGAAATCGGCTTTGAAAGCCCCCTTCTTAATTCCCTGTTCACGGCATCGCTCGAAGCCGTCGAAAAGGTACACCACGGCTCGTTCTCGCAGGAGGAAGACTGAAGAAAAAATTGGACTCCAGCGAGGCGAGACGAGGCTAGCGAAGCCTTATGCTCTTCAGAGAAGAGGTAATCCTCGAGACCTTGTTTCTGACCTCTCTCAAAGGAATCTGCCACCTCCTTGGCATGGAGCCCCTCACGAGTTTTGAGCTCGCTTTGGTACGAGGCGAGCTGGGTTTTCAGATCGGCTACTTCATTGAGAAGTTCGGCTCGAGCCTCCTCGATGGCTTTTGCCTTATCTGCTTTGGCAGTTTGGAGCTTCGCGTGGACCTCGCTCAGTTGATTGACGAACACTTCATTCTGATGCCTCCAATCGGCACCACGAAGTGCCATTTGATGCAACAGGGCAGAGAGCTGCGAAAAAAAAAAAAAAGACAGCGAAGCGAAGTAAAAAGCGAAGCAAAAGTGTTGCACAATTTAAAAGGAGCCACATACCGACATGATACCATGGGCCGCGAGCTCTTCGATGCGAGTAAATTCGATGGTCATCGGGGCGAACGATCGGCGAGGAAGGGTAGTGTAGTTGTACAATTCAAAGGAGTCCTCCCAGGGGGTTCGTTTCGAGGACCGAGCTCGAGCGGTGATATTCCAGTTGGGAACAGTGCGAGGCATGGAGAGCTCGCGAGCTCGAGGCATAAGTTCGGGAGCCTTCTCGCGAGCCGCAAGTTGTTGGGCCTGAAGATGAGACTCACTTAGATTTAACCACATCATCATCTGGTCCACCGTCGGAAGGTTAGCATCGGTGGGTTCGATCGCGTCGTGAGCCCGCATTCCGGGGGAGGCATCCATTGAGTCAGGCAAGATCCTGGCCTTGTGAGTTTTAGTCTTTTTCTGGGTAGAGCCTTCGGCCACAACCTTCTCTTTCTCTTCCTTCGACTTGCTACCCGAGGCCTTGCTGGTTTTCTTTGGGGGCACCTCGGGGGCGGGTCGACGGTTATAGTCACAACGGGGGATGAAGCTACAGCCACGTCTAGCGGTAAATCCGATGCAGCAACATCTTGGCGAGCCCGCTTGCGAGTAAGTAGGGCCTGTTTGTTGTTGGCGAGGGCCTTGTCAAGTACAGCAGATCGGATCGCCATATCTGCACAAGTAAACAAAAAGCATCAATATAAGCATGATAGGCGAACCGGAAAAAATAAAGAGAAATAGATTACCAAGTGTTAGAGTTTCATGGCGAGGAGCGGGGCTAAGGCCGACGAGGGATAAAACCTCTTCGGTGATGAGGTCGCAAGCCTCATACCAATTTTGGGTCAGCATAGAAATGAAGTCGGCCCCCCAAGAAACAGGAGACAGCCCTCGAAGGCGAGGTCGGCTCAATTTCCAATCCGAATGTAGGTCCCAAGGATTTTCAATAGGAGCTCGAATGAATATGAACCTATCTTTCCAAGGCCACACCGAGGAGGGAACCCGGTGTAAAAATTTTTGGTTAGTGCGAGGCGAGATGTAAAAGAATCCGGAATTGGTAGTGGTGGTAGAAGAATGGATGGCATATAGTTCGCAAAAGTGAGAAAGCGAGGCGGCCTCGCCGAAATGCTTCATTAAGATGACAAAACCTACGATATGACGGTAGGAATTTGGGACGAGTTGAGCGGGGCAAACATCTAGCCCTCTTAGAATGTCAACGACGGGGCGAGCCAAAGGGAATCTAAGACCCGCCTCGAGGCTAGCGAGGTGAAAAGCTAAGCAGCGAGGTGGAGGCTTGTCTATCCTATCACTAGTAGTAGGAATTATGATTTGGTACGAAGCGGGAATGAAGAAATTTTTCCTAATGGTGCCTATATCATGAACGGAGACTCGGGACCTAAGTAAAGCCCAGGGGGCGACGTGTTCCAGGTCGTCCGATGGGGTGGCCTCGCGGGATACCCTATCTTGAGAAGGTGGAATAGTGATCGCCCCGCTAGTAGAAGTAGAAGAGCTCGAAGACGAGCTGGAGTCAGACGACCCCGAGTTCGAGGACGAACCAGAGTTCGACCGCGAACTAGAGGGCCGTGTAGATGGAGGAGGGGTCGCCATAAAAGAATAAGAAAATTTAAAGTAGAGAGAGAAAGAGAACCTACCTCTAAGTCAAGTGAAGTGGAGGAGCACGAAGTCAAAATCCTAGGTCGTGGACGAGCTGAGCAGCGAGGTGATCCGGGGTAAAAAATGTGAAAAGTGAAGTTTTGAAAGACCATCTTATATATATAGAGAGAAGGGCGGGAAAATCAATGGTTTCGATCAAAAGGCTATTCAAATTCAACGGCTGAGATGGAAGGGTCTTTTCGAATTCATAGGCTTGGGCTCCGTGTCGCTTCGAATTCGAGGACCTGCGTCTAGTCACTTCAACAATAAATTACTAAAGTAACTGGGGGAGTAAATGATGTGGAAATTACCAGTATAGCCTCGCCTAGCTCGAGTTGACCATCTTGACCTCGCCTCGCGAAATTACCGGCTAGCCTAACGTGCGTTCTGTTTCAGGTACCCTCGAACAAAGTACCTCACCTAGCTTTTTGGGGATCCTTGGCCAGGTCGCTTCGTGGAACACACTTCACCTCGCTTTGTGGGTCCCTAGGTCAGGTACATCTGATTTACTTTCCTAAATCAAATGCATTTGTAATATATTTATATAATGATGATAATTGATGTGATGTTTTATATTAAAGTTATAAATGAATGTGATTGAAAATTGAAAAAATGTGAATGAGAGACTAGTGATTTATTTGAATATTATCATAGACAGCCGTACATTCAATGAGAAATCGTCCGAAAATTTGAAAGAAGAAAAAAAAAATCACAAACTTGCGCTGCCGAAAATTTTGAGAAAATGTATATATAAAAAAAGTAAAGCAAGAAAAACAAAACGAGCGTGGTCGGCAGGATTCGAACCTGCGCGGGCATAGCCCACATGATTTCTAGTCATGCCCGATAACCACTCCGGTCCGGCACGACCACCTTATTTTTGTGTTATTAATCTGATAATTTCTTACTATACTCGCAATCTATATTAAATACTGGCTCTGATTCATTGCAGAACATTTTGACAAATATATATTCCCAATGCATCCCTAGTCTACGCATTCTTTTTTTGTTTATCTTAAATGTTTAAGTGTTAGATAGAGTCTTAAGAATTCCCAATAGACTATTTAAATTTAAAGAGCATCTCTTGCAAAATAAAGAGCATTTTTAAATTTAAAGAGTTATATTTTTCAACACTCTCTTTATATTTGACTCTCTATTTGCTCTTTTCTCAATATTAATTTATTACACATATGACATTGGAAGTAATTTAAGACATATTTCAAAGTTGGTGTTGTTTTTAGAAATTACCATTCAAAAAGGTCATTCAAATGGCAAGTAACCTAATGCAATTAATTATAGAGAGTTGTGTTGGTCCTCTAAATTTGGAGAGGGAAAACTCATTACCAGTATATAAAGAATTTGTTGGATATGGTTTTTGGTTGATGACTCTTCAAAATAAAGAGCATTTCCCAATTAGAGAGTCTCTTGGGGATGCTCTTAGTAGTCACTCTTGGAATTTTATTTCAATGTTGTTTCTTGAAGGTTTATTTTTAGTTGTGCTTGGATACCAAGGCTGCGATTGGATGTGGAAGGGATTCATTTTTCGTTCCGCTGGAGAATTTTTTCTGACAAAACATGCGATTGTTTATGAAATTTTCAGACATTATACTATTCCCCCACTTTTACTTTTTCTCATTTTTTCTTTTACCAGTCACATCTACACATCTTTTCACAAAAAAACTAATCATTATTACACATTCTCCCACAAATTTCACTATTTACTCACACATTTCTATCTACCAATCATTATTTTACTGTTTTTAAATCAAATCAACTTTCATCATTACTTTTTCATCTCACATCCAGTCACACTCTCAAAATTCATCTTTTTTCTTCCAAATTTTTTTACCACCATTCTCTAGCAAAATAAAAAATTTCAAAATGAAAACACATCCAATCGCGCCCCAAAATTCTCATTTTCGTTCCCCTATAGAACTTGTTTTTTTAACTCAAATTGTCTACGAAGATTTTCAAAAAATACACTATTCATCCATTCTCACTTTTTCTTACACCAATCATATCTACCCACTTTTAGAAAAAACAAAATTATTATTACACGTTTTCCCATAAATTTCACTATTCATCCAATCACATATTTTTAACCATCAATCATATTCAATCATTATTTTACTATTTTGTTATCACATCATCTATTATCATTACAATTTGAGGTCATATCCCATTCACATCTCCAAAAAAGATTTTTATTCTCTCTAACAAATTTTTCACACTATTCTCTAGTAGAAAGAAAATTTCCAAAATAAAAATATATCAAATCGCAGCGTTTAGTTGTGCCTTTTTAGATTTAACATTGTTGTTAATTTTAATTAATGTTTGAGAGCGGATGTTAAAGATAGGGTAACCAACGGAACTGAAACCGGGTTTCAAACTAGAACTAGGGTCGTGTGAACTATGAGGCAATTGTCTCAGACTCCTTAATATCAAATGTATATGGTATATGTATAATGTAAAAGTGATTCTTTTTTGTTTAAAAACTTAAATGTGTAATACTTTTCACTTAAAATTGTAATACTTTTTAGTTTAATATGTACTATTTTTTACGTACGTGTAATACTTTTCATCTAAAATGTAGTACTTTTCTGTTTAACATGTAATACTTGCCATTTAAAATTGTATATTTTTCAATTCAACATGTAATGTGTTTTAATTCAATATGTAATACTTTTCACTTAAAACTATAATACTTTCCAGTTTAACATGTAATACTTTTCAGTGGTTGTTTGCAGTAATGTTTTTTTTTCCTCTTTTTTTCTCTTTTATTTTCCCCTTTCTCTCGTCATCCTTTTTCTTTTGGTTTTTTTTTTCGTTTCCCTTCATTTTCTTGGAAAAACCAAAGGTTCAAGAGGATGAATAAAGATTCAAATTTGAAACATAATATTTCCATTAATGGAGTTTTAAAGCTTAAAAACATACATTAAAAATTGTAGCTTCTTCAGGTCATTAATGACGGAAATGTCATAGATACAAAATATGAAGAAACAATTACCGAATTGGGCTGCCAAAAGCTTCAGAAGCATGGATTGCAAAAGAAAAAGAAGGAAGAAAAGAAGAAAGAAATAGACAAACTTGGATATAGATAAGCTGAAATCGTCATTCTGATGCAAGAGTTTGTCAATCAATGGGCAGTGATATGAAGGAGGATGTCCCCAATATGGATCTTCAAGGATTTTTAAGTTATGGAATTTTACAGATTTTAAGATAATTCTATGGATTCCAGTAGATTCTAATGAAATTTTATACATTGGATTTATGTGGATTTTAGTGGAATTTGTTGGATGTTATAAAAAATATAATTAATATTTTTTTATGAAATTATTAGCATAACATTATAATCATTAAAAATATGAATTGTAAATATTGAAAGAAAGTCATTAGCAAAAAAAAAAGAAAAAGAAAAGAAGAAGTTTCATAAACTTCCCAAAAATATAATTTAAAATTGTCAAAATTTGGAATAGTTCCATAAACAATTATTTTTAACATATTTATTCAACAAACAACAACAACAACATTGATGATGAAAATTTGAGCAGATAATTTTAAAACCACATTTTCTAACACAAAAACAATGTGTCTATCAAGATGAATGAATGAAAATTTATCAACAATAGTTTTTCTTATTAATTTATCGATAAAATTAAAAACATTAACAATTGAAATAAGATGAGAAATCAACTCTAGTTACTCTATAGTGATTATTCACAAAATTGAGGTAGAACGTGTTAAATTGTTGAGATTATACGACGATGCGTGGGGAGATGTACATGAGAGAAAAAAATGTTATTTTTTTCTTTTTATACCATAGCCAAAAAAGTTTATTATTATTATTATTATTATTATTATTATTATTATTATTATTATTATTATTGGAAAATGGAATTTGAATTCCGAGGGGAGAAGGTGAGAATTTATCCTTCATAAATCTAGCTTATAATTCCACGGAAATCCACAAAAATCCTTTTATAAAAGAATTCCATTGAATTCCTTGAATGTTTCAGGATACTGGATTTTCACGAAATCCATTAAAATCCAAGTTGAGGACCTCAAGATTTAATGGATTCCGTAAAAATCCAAATTGAGGACACATGAAATGTTATGGAATTCTAAATTCCATTAAATTCTATGGTTGGGGACACCCCTATAAGATAATACTTTTCAGTTCAACATGTAATACTTTTCGAGAAAAAACTAATATTTTTCGAGTCGAAAGTAATATAATATCAACGCCTAAATATTACAAAAATGCCACAATGTTGGGAAATTTATTGTTTAGATTTTGATGAATGCCATGTAAGACTTAAACTAGGAAGTTGGCACCCATTTTTTACATTGTAAAGCGCATTGTAACAAATAAATTGGGTCAAAAGTGAGTTAATCACTATGCCTAAACATGCAAGAAGACAATGGAGACTAGAAGGAAGACTCATTGCAAGACAGTGAGTATGGCAAAGAAGAGAAGACGGGAACTCGATTTGAAGGTGCGGTGAGATGCGGTGAGTAAAAATATCAAATCAAATCAACTCAAGATAGCAAGTCTCAAGTTGAAGTGACGGAAGAGTCATCCGATGATTGAAAAGCGACTCTAAGTCACCTGGGGAAAGCAAGGAAATGCGATCAAGTCGAGATAAGCTGAAAGAGACCCGTTACGTAAATCAAGAGAATTACTTAAACAAGTAATACCTCCATGCTACCTTTCTCGAAGTGCTCGGTCCCCGAGGAAGCGTGCAAGGGAATGAACCAATGGGAAGCACTAAACCGTGTCGAACTCGAAAAGTCAAGAACAATTCATACGAGGAAGTGACAATTCCAAGGATCGCAACAAGACAAGCAGCGACCACAAGTGACTTTCAAAAATAAGCCTATCTCTTCAACGGGCGATTTTTGAAAGATCACTATAAAAGGCCGAGGAATGACTACGAGAAAGGAGGACCTTGATTACGAACCACGAACATTCAAGCTAACATTTGAACAAGAATGTCGAAATATTCTCAAAGATCATTCAAGATTAATTCTCAAGCCTACACTACGAAGAAAATCAATCCAACACTCACTGTGAAGAAAAGATAACTTCAATCGGTTGAAGAGGAAACTTTTGAAGAAAAAGGGTCTACATTCCGCGGAGGATTGTAGGAAGGTTCAAGGTTGAACCAGTCTCGAGATTTTGGAGGGCTTCGTGATCAAATCCAAAAAGCTTGAGCAAGTGAGTTTGTAGTAGCAAAGCATTTGCCCTGTGAAGAAGGCGAGTCATACGAGAAGCAGTGCGTGACAAGGCATCTCAGATCGAGTCCCAAAGGATCAAGTCGTTTTGTGTGATCAAGACTTGTATCTGGTATTACCACTTTGTATCTCGATCAATACTTAGTGGATTCCTCCGGGAGTTGGAGAAGAGAGGAGTAGAAGAATTACCCCATCTTTGAACCTCTATAAAATCTTATCGTGTCATTTACATTTCAAAGCACTTTAATTCCTCGCATCTTATTTGTTTAACTCTTTGATAAATTTGATATCCACTTGATAATCCCTAAGTACTAAAACCAAGTATTAAATCTTTACTAAATCAATTTTAAGGGTGTAAAGTCTTCATTTGAAAATAAAGCTGAGTTGAGCTAATTGATCTTAACAAATTGTGAGTTATTCTATCAACGGCTCGATCGAGTCGTGTTGAGTGACTAACTCTTGATTAACTAAATTGGCTATCCACCAAGGACACAAGTGTGTAGTATCAACTCGAACTTTAAAAAGGACTAAATAGAAAAGTTGGTAAGGTTTATTCAACCCCCTTCTAAACCTTACACTCACACCCCTTGGGACTACAAGTGGTATCGGAGCGGTTGGTTCATTGAGCCTTCCCATGCAAGTTCTTGAACTAGATCTCCAAACTTTTCAAAGTCTGTTTTAGTACTTAAGTTTTCAAAACTCTTTTTATTTTCAAAAGTTATTATCATGGAAGCAAATTTGACACGTATCCCTATGTTCACAATTGAAGAATTTGATGATTGGAAGATTCGTATGCAGGCTCATCTATCAGCATTACATGATGAGATGTGGATAGTGATAGAGGATGGGTCACTACAAATTTTAAAAGTGAACACATTTGTAAGAAGAGCTGAAATTTGAAGGTGAAGAGGATGTCGCTCCTAGACCATATATGGTTGAAAAACCAAGAATTTGAATGGACAAATGATGACGAGAAAAAGATACAACCTGGACAATGTGGCCAAGGATATTCTTTACAAAACCTTGGACAAAGCCATGTTCAATAAAGTCAAATCATGTAAAACGGCTAAAGAAATGCGGGGACAAGCTAACATTGATCCGTGAAGGCTCGGAGCAAATCAAGGAAAATAAATTATCGGTGGGTATGAGAAATTTGAGAATTTCAAAATGATCGTGAGGAGAGAACCTGGATCAAGCTGGATGCTCGGTTCGCAGAAATTACCAACGAGCTATCGCTCTTGGAAAAGAATATACACGAAGAAATGTGTATGAAGATCCTAAAAAGTCTCTCGGTGAATGGGAAATGAAGGTCATGGCACTAAGACATTCCATGGACCTATCAAAGACATCCAACCATAAGCTATTCTCGGATCTCAAAGCCTACGAATTTGAGCCGAGAAGAAAAGACCAGGAAGAGAAAAGAGGCTCCAAAACAAAGTGCTCTAATTGTTAAGGATGGCAAGAAAGTCAAGTCAAAGAAGTCATTGACCCGGAGGAAATAGCCCCGATGGTTAAAAGGTTCAACAAGTTCTTCAATAAGAACTACAAGAGAGGCAAGGGCGAATCCTCTAGAAGACACTCAGCTCCTCCAAGTCAAGGGAAGATAGGCCAACCAAGAGAACAGATCATCAAAAAGTGAATATCGAGAGCCGACAATCCAAGAATGGAAAGAGCGATCAAAAGGTTGAATATCTATCTTTGGAATCAGGCAACCGGGTCACTATGCCATTGATTGCCCGTATCCTCGTAGTCAACAAATACAGAATGAAGAAGAAAGAAAAGTCTTGAGAGAAATAAGACAAGAAAAGAAAAAAGGCAATCTTTGCGCAGAGATCCGAGATAGCCAAGTCAAGAGACATAGGCGACTCGAGAGAGTAGTGGTCGACTACTCAAGTGACTCGAAGAAGAAGCCTTGATCTGTCGATGGCCAAGGAACAAGACCAACCGACCAAGAAGATGAGGTACACTCGACTCATCACACTCGATTCTAGTGATAGTGATCGTGACACACACACTTCATCACCCACTGATCTTTATGATTCATTAGGCAAAATGATGAAAGATTTTGAACATATTAAATCCTCACACACACTACTAAATGAGGAAAACGACCTACTCAAGAGCAAAACTCACAGCTGACTAAGGAGCTGAGTACTCTAAGTCAAATAGCTGATGAGAATAAAAGTTTAAAAGCTGAAAATGCCAAGCTAATAGCAGAAATAGCTGCCTTGAAAAGAGGGAAAATGACCTCAAAAATGTGATTGCCTCATTCACTAAGGCATCTAAGTCATTGGATGATCTTATCATGAGCCAAAGAGAATGTGGAGACAAGACAGGCTTAGGATTTAATTCCTCTGTGCTCTGTCAAGCTCCAAAAGTGATTTTGGAAAAAGGATCTTCAAGCAATGAAGTATCTCAAAATCCAAAACTCCAAATGGTGCACACACATTTATTCCAAAGCACAATTACAAGCAAAGCGGCATTGGTTATAAAGAAAAAGGAAAACGGCCAGATTGAGTGTCTTTGAGAGGACAGTGAGAAGAAATTCGGCGGAGTTCCTCGGCAAACTCCAAACAGAAATACTCGTAAAGAAGAAACAGAGCTACCAAAAACCCGGAAGTTCTATAAAAGAAACACATTTGATGGGAATGGTAGAAAATATCCAAGCCAAGTCGATTGGAATGATGTAAACTATCAAAGAAAGACCTATGGAATATAAGCCCAAATGGCAAAGGCCTAGAACTCAAAGAAAGGCCATTCCAAAGGTATAAGAGCTTTCATCAAACACACATATGCACCTAGGCACTACACTCGGAGACATCACAACTACCCAAAGAAGGCAATTGCTAAAACACATATACATGCATACTGAGACAAAAGAGACATTTGTATGAATCTAGAATCCCCAAGCAATTTGCCAAAATTAATTATGATTATGGCGATCGATAGATGACAACCCCTTAGAGCCAAATCATCTGGCTATAGGTTGGTTGGATCATCTTACAATACTAACCCCTTAGGACCAGGACAAGTATGGGTACCTAAAACTTAATTTCCTTGTTTGCGAGGTTGAGCAGTGAGTGCCAAGGAACCTGGTACATGGATAGTGGTTGTTCGGACATATGACAGAAACAAGAAAAATGTCAAAATTCAAGGAAGTTAAAGGAGCAAAAGTCATATTTGGAGGAAATGAAGCTCCAGGAGAAATAAAAGGCATTGGATCCATCAAGAAAAATGGATTAGAAATCACAGATGTTGCATATGTTGAAGGACTCAATTTCAATCTGCTAAGTATCAGCCAACTCTGTGACAAGGGCTATAATGTTGGATTTAACATGGGTATATGCCAAATCAAGGATATAGAATCAAGTGAAGTTGTGTTGCAAAGATGCAGACAAAAGAACATGTATATCGTGGATTGGTCAACAAAGAACACCAAGCACTGTCATAGCAAAAAAGACAATTTGAATCAAGTTGGTGTGGCACAAGAAGTGAGTCACCTGAATTTCAAAACAATTAACAAGCTTGCCGAAGCAATCTTGTGAAAGGACTTCGGACTCGAGTATACAAAAAGGAGAGTATATGTGACGCATGTCGAAGGGAAAACAAATCAATCATCATTCAAAGAAAAGGCATGTCTATCTTCAACAAGGATATTGCATCTGCTACATATGGATCTATTTGGTCCAGTTGAACCAGCTAGCATAAGTGGGAAGAAATATACCTTGGTGGTAGTAGATGACTACTCAAGATATACATGGACAATATTCATGTGTAAGAAGAAAGAAACTCTACGAAACTACCCACGGTGATGAAGAGGATTCAAAATGAGAAGAGCCAAACCATTATCAAAATAAGATCAGAGAGGAAGGAATCGAGTTTGTCAATGGTATAATAACTCGATATTGTATTGAAAATGGCATTGGTCATGAATTATCTGCGCAAGGACTCCTGTGTGAGAATGGAGCCGCAGAAAGAAGGAATAGAACTCTCGAAGAAGCGGCAAGGACCATGTTAGCGAAGCGGGGGCTACTACCTAAAAGATTTTGGGTCAAGCAATAAACACAAAGACGCTACACTCAAAATAGATGCATGATAAACAGATAGTGACAAAGACTCCTATGAGATTTGGACAGGGGAGAAAACCAAATGTTGCATATTTTAAAATATTTGGATGTAAATGCTTCATCCATAACAATGGCAAAGATAATCTAAAGGCTTTTGATGCTAAAGTGATGAAGGTATCTTCTTGGGATACTCAAATTTGAAAGCAAAGCCTCAGAGTACTCAACAAGATGACTATGGTTGCGAGAAGAATCTATTCATGTGGTATTCGATGAGCCAAATGTAAATGGAGAAGACATTGAAGAGTCGGTGATAAATTTGAATCATCCACCATGCGAGAAAAGTCCCTATCTTTGTCAAGTCAGTTTGTCGAATTATAAACTCGGATGAAGATGAGATAGTGAGTCTCAAAAACAAAGTGGAAAATCTGCACTAAGTGATTGCGAGAGAGCGATCAAAGCAACACGGTATTGCTAGACGATGAATCCGGCTAACTTACTTCAACATGATGTAAGATGGGAGAGACCACCCACCTTTAACTTGTCATTGGAGATATAAGAGAAGGTGTCAAAACAAGATCCGTAACTCAACAAGAAGCCATGTTCACATGCTTTATCTCACAAATAGAGCCTAAAGATGTGTCACAAGCATTGGATGACACACATTGGATTCAAGCCATGCAAGAAGAGTTGAATCAGTTTGAAAGAAATAAAGTATGGGAGTTAGTTCAAAGACCCACCCATCAAAATGTTATTGGCACTAAATGGGTGTTCGGAACAAGATGAACGAGGAAGGTTCGTGGTAAGAAACAAAGAAAGACTAGTAGCCAAAAGATATTGCCAAGAAGAAGGGATAGATTTTAATGAAACATTTGCCCTGTAGCAAGATTGGAAGCTATTAGGATGTTTTTGCCTATGCACTCACAAGAATTTTATTGTATATCGATGGATGTAAAAAGTGCATTCCTAAATGGTTTATTGGAAGAAGAAGTGTATGTTGAACAACCTCCGAATTTGAGCATAAGACTCTTGGAGATAAGGTATACAAACTCAAGAAAGCTCGTATGGATTGAAACAGACACCGAGAGCATGGTATGATACCTTGTCACAATTCCTAACCGAGAATGGATTCACAAAAGGAAAAGTAGATAGAACACATTCGTAATTCAAGACAAGAAGAGCATCCGCTTGTTCAAATATATGTGGATGATATCATTTTTGGATCCACAAACAAAGAATCTGTGAAAAATTTTCAAACCTTATGCAAAGCAAATTCGAAATGAGCATGATGGGAGAGCCGACATTCTTCCTTGGACTCTGCAAGTGAAACGGTGAAGGATGGAACCTTCATAAGTCAAATAAAATACACCAGAGATTTAATGAAGAAATTTGGTATGGAAGAGAAGTCTTACGTGAAAATACCAATGAATACATCACGATCAAAATGGACATGGATGCGGATGGCAAGCCTGTAGATCAAACAAGATACGAGCACTTATTGGATCATTGCTTTATCTCACAAAGAAGCGAGGCGTACATCACCTTTCTTTGTAGGTGTATGTGCAAGATTTCAATCTGCTCCAAAAGAGAGCCATATGATGCAGCCTAAGAGGATCTTGAGATATTTGAAAAGAAGCAAGAAGTTGGCTTATGGTATCCAAAGGAAGGTGGATTCAAGTTAATTGGCTATTCGACTCGACTATCTTTGGATGTAGAGTTTGGGGAAGAGCACCTCAGTACTTGTCAAATGCTTGGAAACAAAGCTAATTTCTGGTTTAGCAAAAAGCAAAATTCAATAGCCACCTCTACGGTGAAGAAGAATACATAGCTGCTGGGGCATTTGTTGTGCCCAAATCCTATGGATGAGACAACAACGGTGAGAGACTATGAAATTGAAGAAAAGGAAATTCCAACCATGTGTGATAACACAAGTGCAATTGCAATCACTCAAAATCTGTGTTGCACTCAAGAACAAAGCATATCGATGTCGAGATATCACTTCATAAGAGATCATGTTGAAAAGAAAAACATCACTTGGAATATATTTCAACCGATAAACAAGTTAGGCGACATATTCACAAAACCATTATGTGAGTCAAGATTTGAAGAACTCAAGCATGAGTTAGGGTTAATTGGTGGTGACACTCGGAAGACTCAAAGAAAGGCAATGAAACACAAAAAGGGAAAAAGGGTGAACTCTCAAAATCGGCCTAAATGAATCGATCGATCGGAAAGAAAGACTATACCGAATTAGTTAGGGGTGAGTCACTATGAGAAGCGTGACAAGAAGAGTTAAATCGGCTAAGGGATAAGTGAGTCATTTATGAACAAAGTGACAAAAACGCAATCGTTTTTACTAAGCGGGAATGTTTTTAAGAATGACATCAGCATAATGATGATGTGTACAGGCAAAAGCTGCACACCAAGCTTATGATTGGATATAAATGTTGCCGCATTAAATTCGAGACATTAAATGCTAATCGGCGTGCAAAATCTAAGCCGTTGATTTCGATCACATTTCAAAAACCACCCGCACGTCCTTTCAGAAACCATACTTAAACCATTTTCGTCCGTTTCTCTCACATATTACCAAAACTGTTCATTTCTCTCTCAGAAGCAAAGGCAAAACTCTCTCAAAACCCTATCAATCTTCAAATCAACTTCTAAGTTTCTTTTCGTGAAATACTGAAAAATGGCATCAACTTATGATTTCGTCAAGCTAGGGAAGCAAATCCACACTGGGTCTCTTTGTGGATTTCGAGGGTATGGTCAAACAGGGTCCGATGACGCCTCATAAAGAAGATTGCTGAAAAGCTCGAAAAGTCCGGGCTAAAACCATTTCGATGATGGAGCTCCTGGTGACCTATGTGGAAGAGGTCGCTCAGTTCTACGTGAACGCTGAAATTCACGATGAGGGGATCAAATCCTCTGTTCACGGGAAGGAGTTCATCATCTCTGCCAAAGATTTGGCAGAACACTGCTCATTACCGACGGAAGGAGCACCAGAAATCAATGAAGCTGATGTAGACTTGGCTGCTGCTTGGAAGGAAGTAGCCAAGACCGACTATGCTAATAAGATAGTCTACACAGCCAACAAGAGGTTCTTGAAGGAGGACTACCACAAATCTGTTGGACATAGTTGCCAAATGCGTAGACATCAAATTTGGCGCTTTGACCAACTATCAGCAAAATTGATCGTCATGGCTGCGATCATTGAAGAAAAGCAAGTAACCTGGGCTGAGTTTGTCAGCAAACCGCCGAATGTAGGGAACAAATCCTTCAAGGAGAATGGAGCATTTGGAGGATCTCGGGATACGGCCGGTGATTGGCCGGTGATGGAGGTAAAAGGAGTCCCTCTTCGACATGGAAAGGCGTTCCACGTAAACAAGAGGATGTTGAGATCAAACCTCTCTCGGCGCACGAAGAGAGCCTACGCCAAGAGAGCGATACAAGTGAGGGGAATCGGTGACCACTCAAGATACATCTATTTCCTCTCCATTAAAGAAGAAAAGTCGCCCTGCAGCCTACTAAGAGAATCACGCCCCGCAAAGAAAGAAAACAAATCTGCTCCTCCCCGCATGGTGAGTCACCGTCCCAAAGCGGCCGTGTCTTCGCCCGCCTCAAAGAAGAGCAGCGTAGGCCGAGAAGGAATCTCAAATACCTTCTCCGGACGTCAAAAAGAAGAGAAGCGATAAGCCAAGACGGCCAACTCCTCGTAAGAAAACAACAAAGACGCCCCGCCGCCCAAGACTTAGCAGAAACTCTCTCCGAACCGGTAAATCCCCGGGTACAAACTAGGAGAAGAAGAAGAATCTTCAAGCGCCCGAACTTGAGAAACCAATTTGAGTCACCACTCACCAAAACAGATATCTAGGAGACTATTTGGAGAAGTAGAGTCTCCGTAAATTATTGATGAAATGACCAAGTCTCGTCAAGGCGATCACAGAGGCAAATCAAGACCCACTGTAGTTCGAACAATTTGAGACACAAGAAGTAATCGAGAAATCTAACTCACGATTGTGATGGATCGTATCCCCTCCTACAATAGACGCGGTGTGACGAATGGAGCACCAAAGCTTGCTACCTTCCATCCCCGAGAATGAGGGACAACAAGAAGAAGTCGATAGAGATGATGATGTGATGATCCTATCCCCACCTTATCCGGACATCCAAAATCGTCATGCGAGAGTGGAGGAAGTGGAAGTTAAGTCGATCCAGGGGAACGAGTTCCAACGGCCGAGTTTATCGAAGAAGAAGAATCGATGAATTCTCTCGAGTGACCACTGCGTGGTCCAAGCATCGGATGAAGAAAAATCGCACGAGATATCTTGCAGATCTTCAAGGACAAGGAAAAGGAGAGACAGTAGAGGAAAGGCGAGTCGAGGCACGTGAGAAGGCCAAAGATCTCGCCCTATCACCGGCACCCCGAGAACATACACATCCTCTCTTCGACGCCCTATCCGAGAGTGATGAGGATCTCGGACCCTATTCTTTCGCCATAGAAGAGTTGCAAATGCAAAGCAAGCAATGCACGAATCCGCAGTCCTTCATGAACAAAGAATGATGGAGGGACCAGGGAGAGTCCTCCAAAACATTTGGAGATAGACCCAATGGGAGTGGTGCAACATATTGCCATCGTTGTTGTTGCCGCCACCACTTCCCCACTCACTCGGAAGAAGGAACTAAGGGAATTGGCGATGAAACCGGGTTAATGGGGACCCAAATCGAGCCAACCCCGAATGAAGGTGTCTTACCACCGCCCCAACGGCCGAAAACTCGAGAAACAGTCGGGAGTTTGGAGACGAGTGACCTTATTCCAAGTCACTCAGCTGGTGCGCAGCTGAGAGGGAAACTCCCTCCACTGAAGCAAGGTCGGAGGATGCTGCAGATGACTCCACAACGAATCTAGGAGGCGAAGTGGAGACGGAACAAACACAAAGTACACAACGAGTTGTCATCAAAGCTCGAGGCAGTTGAGATTGTCTCGGTGAGGTGCCAACCGCTCTCACGAAGGCTAATGACATCGCCGATGCGGTCGAGGCAAGGAAGGAATGTACCGAGAGTTAACACTCGTGCGATGAAAGTGCAATCTATGGGGTTGAGACTCCAATGGATAGGGGTGTCAATTAGGTCCATCGGGTCAGGTTCGGGTTTGGTTTCGGGTCGAATTCGGGTTATGCTCAAAATGCATCAAAACATAAGTAAAAAAATAAAACAACTACATTTTAGACAAATCGGTAACTTCGTGTCGGGTTCGTGTTAGTCGTGTTCGGGTTTTGGGTCGTGTTCGGGTTTCTCTCAAGAACTTCAGGTCGGGTTCGCGTTGGGTTCTCGATCGGGTCGGGATTGACACCCTACCAATGGATGCCACCGCATGAAGGCCCTAAGACGGTGACATCGCCGAAAGGGATGTCGAGGCCTCGCGATTGAGACCGCATGAGGTAATGAAGGCCAACGGAGGTTGAGACTTCCGGGGTAAAGAAGTCAAGTCTGAGAACATCCCTCCCGCTATCATTGATCCATCCGAAAAGGAGATAAGCGCGCTTCACGATTCCCAGGACAATCCTCGATGTGACCTTTCCGGGATCGGAAGAAGACAACGGCCGAAAGTCATCCCTATGACCGATCCAAAAGACTCACCTAAGGATGTTCCAACAACGAGCAAGTCGACCTCAAGACTACTCGTCAAACTTTCAATTTTGATGATGAGCCACCCATGGAAATCTCATCATCGTCCGATGACGCAACCTCGATAAGGCCGAGGACCAACTCAATTGGAAAAACCATTTGAGACCGAAGGCTGTTGAGACAATGAGGCTCAAAGAACCTGGGTCAACTTCACAACAGACCCCAATCGAAACAGAGTCCATCGCGCAGCTCCCAAGCTACAAGCAGATCGACTCCACAAGGAACTTCACGCGCACCACTCATCATTGAACAAATCCCGGTGGCCCGTGATGATTCCTTCGTAGAATCATTTCCATTCTCTCGGAGGTACTCGACCTCCCGAAGAATCGAAAGAGATCTCGAGTGCTTCCACGCACAGATCCTATCATTCCATTAGATACCATCATTCCGGTGACTATAATTTTGACGCCGCTTGGCCGTCAATCGCAATGAGGGAACAATCAAGTTCGGGAGGTGTTCAAAGCATTATTTCTTGAAATTGAACGGATGGAGAGGCACCAGGCCTCGATGGACATGAGATCGATAATAAGAGATGCCAACCTTATCGCTAACTTGAGAGGCATAATAGTCGAATCCGGGAATGGTGGCAACAAAGAAGAAACAATGCGTGTGGAACAAGCTAGATATTTCAAAACATTGTTCAACAAGCTGTTGTGCAGAAATGAGAATGCCGATGCAAAGACAAAGCCGAGAGAACACATAGAGCACATGCATGAATCTCACACTGCTGAGATAAAGCTGCTGCGTGAGCAAAATAAGAATGAGCTCCTGCGTATGGAAGAAAACATGGATCGAAAATTCAGCCTTCTCATGGCTGAGATGAAGTTGCTTAAAGCTGAATCCAACGCTACTCGTTCTGAGTTTCGTGCAGATACTCCGCAGCCAGACTCGAAGCGAGAACTCGGCTATCGCCAGACTCGACTTCCGCTTGCTAGTATGTGTCCGGGGTTCCTCTCTCCTTTGATGATGCCAAAAAGGGGGAAGAGGAATACCTAAAAAGCCAAGAAATCGACGACGAGAAAGAGAAAGCAATGTAAAGGGAAAGACAAGTGAGGAGGTCTCAAGAGCAAAGAAAAGAAAGTCCGTTGAGGGGGAAGGATCGGGAGATGTCACCCTAATGATTGCACAAACCCCCAACAAGGTCTTATCACTGGTGATATTATCAAGACAAACTCCTCCAGTGACTCGCCACTCCAACACTCTGTATTTGTATCTATGGCCGAAAAGAGAAAGACAATTGAAGCGGGGATGGAGGAAGTGGAGGGAAGGATGAATGCCCGAGTTATGAATATCTTGAAACAACATGGAGGCATTCCAAAGTGAAGACAGAGACACTTATGCCATCTCGATGCCGGGAATCGAGCCAAGATCGAGTTGATGAATTTAAAACGCCGCATCTCGAAGGATATTTTGCAAACATGTCCATAGCTCAAGCCTGGGACTTGTCTTGGGAAAAGGGTCTCACGTTATGTGAAGAAGGCTGACGACAGCAACAGACTACGGATCACTCTCATGGTCACTCCGCTAGTCACTCATTTGGGAAGAAGAAGACCCCAAAGACAATACACGCCCGGAGGAAGAGGTAGAGAAAGAAGCGGTGGTGGAGGAAGAGGTTTGGACACAGACTCTCGCCAAAAAAACGAGTACATAGATCCGGCAAGAAAGGAGGGATCTCTTTGGGCCGGGTCTTGACCAAGTAGCCAATCCGCAAGTGGCTAAAAACAATTGAGTACGTGAAAAGAATCGAAGAAGAAAATAAAAGACAAACTCAGCTTTGGGAGGAGAGACAAGAGAGACCAAGAAGAGATGAAGTCGCCCGGAAGGCATATGAAAAGAAGAAGAAGGCGGTGAAGATGAGAAAAAAGAGAAGAAGACGAGAAGATGACGAAATGAAGAAGATGAAAAAGAGGAGGAAGGCGAAGGAGATGAAGTGTTGTTGTCCACCCCTTCATGTATTTTACTATGTAAATACATACTATGTAAGTCTTCTGTAATAAATCTGTAAATTCTCTATTTTTGCGTAGATATAGATGTTTGCTCTGATACACCTTGTAAACAGTTGTGTAAAGGACAAGAATGCTATGATCAATAAAAAGATTGATTCTACGCATACATTCTCTGTAAATACACTATCTGTATGTATCTATGCTATTTACATTTTGAATGTTTTAAGTTTTGGCATCATCAAAAAGGGGGAAATTGTTGGGAAATTTATTGTTTAGATTTTGATGAATGCCATGTAAAACTTAAACTAGGAAGTTGGCACCCCATTTTTTTGTTGTAAACTGCATTGTAACAAATAGGGCTGGTCAAGCTGAGTTAAGTCGGCCTATGCCTAAATATGCAAGAAGACAATGGAGACTAGAAGGAAGACTCATTGCAAAGCAGTGAGTATGGCAAAGAAGAGAAGACGAGAACTCGATCAAGGTGCGGTGAGATGCGGTGAGTAAAGTATCAGTCAAATTAACTCAAGATAGCCAAGTCTCAAGTTGAAGTGACAGAAGAGTCATCCGATGATTGAAAGTCGACTCTAAGTCACCTGGGGAAAGCAAGGAAATGCGGTAAGTCGAGATAATCGAAAGAGATCCGTTGCACGTAAATCAAGAGAATTACTTAAATAAGTAATACCTCCATGCTACCTTTCTCGAAGTGCTCCCGAGCGTGCAAGGGGAATGAACCAATGGGAAGCAAGACACCGTGTCGAACTCGAAAAGTCAAGAACAATTCATACGAGGAAGTGGCAATTCCAAGGATCGCAACAAGACAAGCCAAGCGACCACAAGTGACTTTCAAAAATAAGCATATCTCTTCAACGGGCGATTTTTGAAAGTTCACTATAAAAGGCCGAGGAATGACTACGAGAAAGGAGGACCTTGATTACGAACCACGAACATTCAAGCTAACATTTGAAATCGAAATATTCTCAAAGATCATTCAAGATTAATTCTCAAGCCTACACTACGAAGAAAATCAATCCAACACTCACTTTGTGAAGGAAAGATAACTTCAATCGGTTGAAGAGGAAACTTTTGAAGAAAATGGGTCTACATTCCGCGGAGGATTGTAGGAAGGTTCAAGGTCGAACCAGTCTTGAGTTTTTGGAGGGCTTCGTGATCAAATCCAAAAAGCTTGAGCAAGTGAGTTTGTAGTAGCAAAGCATTTGCCCTGTGAAGAAGAAGTCGAGTCATACGAGAAGCGGTTTGCGTGACAAGGCATCTCGATCGAGTCCCAAAGGATCAAGTCACCAATTTGTGTGATCAAGACTTGTATCCGGATGTTACCACTTTGTATATCTTGATCAATACTTAGTGGATTCCTCCAGGAGTTGGAGAAGAGAGGAGTAGAAGAATTACCCCATCTTGAACCTCTATAAAATCTTATCGTGTCATTTACATTTCAAAGACTTTAATTCCTGCATCTTATTAGTTTAACTCTGTGATAAATTTGCTATCCACTTGATAATCCCTAAGTACTAAAACCAAGTATTAAATCTTTACTAAATCAATTTTAAGGGTGTAAAGTCTTCCCATTGAAAACAAACTAGTTGAGCTAATTGATCTTAACAATTTGAGTTATTCTATCAATGACTCGATCGAGTCTGTTGAGTGACTAACTCTACTGATTAACTAAATTGGCTATCCACCAAGGACACAGTTGTGTAGTATCAACTCTGAACTTTAAAAAGGACTAAATAGAAAAGTTGGTAAGGTTTATTCAACCCCCCTTTCTAAACCTTACACCCACACCCCTTGGGACCTACACACAACCTATACCAATCCTCAGTGGGCATGAGTTTAGGATCCGTCTTACTGATTTTGACTCGTAAGAGCGTCTTATATGAGTGTTTTCTATTAAAGATTGATAACTGTTAAATCTCAGTCATTGCAGATCAAAACATATGTTGATGGTTATATCAAATTCTCGGAGATTATAACTTAAATTGATAAGATATAGAAAGAATCATTTTTTTTAATAATTATTAAATCTTGTGATCAAAGAGATAATGATAATATCAAATATTGTGTGGCCAATTAAATAAATCATTGCATCCAATGATCATCCAAATCTCATCTCAATATAGTTAATTTTCAAATAATTAAATCCCGAGTTGTGGAGAAAAAATACAAGCAAGAAAGATGGTGAAGAAAATTCTCTGGTCAAATTCGAAAAGATTTAGGTTGTTCAAAGCTTAATTCAATGTGTTCATCGTGAACTCAACTTAAGTCCTACCGCTTGATTATCCGAAGCAAAATATCGTAAATATTTCATATTTTATTTTGGAATAGCTTTGCCTCATTTTTAAGACAACAAAGATTAAGTTTGAAACATTTCTCAAGCTGTTTTCATTTTTGATTTATTTCAAAAATAAAATCAAGCATATTTTGCTGTTTTCCCCCCAAGAAAAAGAAATTCTTCTTTCTAAAACCCATTCTGACGACCACATAGCACAAAAACAGATCCATATATTACCCACAAATTAAATATTTTATTAGTGAAAAGAAAACGAAAAATTATATACATTAAAGTTGGAGCAAAACAAGACTAATAAAGAACGTGGTCGGCAGGATTCGAACCTGCGCGGGCAGAGCCCACATGATTTCTAGTCATGCCCGATAACCACTCCGGCACGACCACACATTGAGGTCCAAAGTAGTGGTATTTGCTGTATAACGTTCTCAATGAAGTGAATATTTTCTTATGAGAGGTGGGAGCTCCGTATTCACTTCATTAATGCCCTCACGAACTATATTATATATGCAAACAAATTTTATGTTCCAAATCGGTGTTCCACTTCATGTTCCATTCATCCGAATAAATGACACATGTCACTGAAATAAACATGAGTTGTTGATTGTTTAAAATATATACACGCATCGTTCATCTAGATAAATGGAACAAGAAGTGGATTACCATTTTGGAACAGGAAATTTGAATCCATTATATATGACCCTAATTTTTATTGTAGAAATTTGACAAAACATATTTCCAAGGTATCAAGTTCTGCAATTTTTTTTTTGTTTGCCTTAATATGTTTTAGGATTGGAACCTATGACCAATCGGTTCTTGTACTATTGAGTTATTGAGTGAATTTATAAATATTTTCATAGTAGTAACTGTTGACGCCCCGTGTTTGATGATTAGGATTGAAATAATCCCTATCCCTATCCCTAATCCCTAATCCCTATCCCTTCCCTAATCCCTAATCCCTAACATCCCTAAAAGGATGAATATTTCTGCAAAAAATTGTTTAGACTAAAATACCCCTATGTTTTAAATAATTTAAGGCAAAAGTGTAATTCATGTACCTGATTTTCAAAATGCATAAGGAAAAATGAAAAGGCATGTCCTAATTACGAAAAGGAATTGAAAAGGCATACCTATTAAGAAAAAGTAATGGAAAAACTGAAAAGGCATTTCAGAATTAGACTCTATATTTCGGTCATCTCCGGAAAGGAAAGAATTCTCAAAAGGTCACATACGTTTCACTCTTGTAGCGGACAGTGATGAGGAACAAACGAGGACAAGGAGATCGAAAGAGAGGCAAACCTAGAACGAAAAGGCATTTGTCTTAGCGAAGAAGTAAAAAGAAAAAAGAGCCTGAAATCTCAACAATATTAGTTCAAAAGGCAAAAAGAAAATTCGCTCGCCTGTCCCAGAAAAATTTTGGAACTCGATTGGCAAAAATAATTTCGATGGCTTATTCCAGGAATTTCTGAAATATTTTCCTGCGAAGATGAAGGAGATGCGATGTTATTAGGGATTTCTTTCCTCTACCATAGAGAAACGGACGGCCTGACAAATTGAATCAAATTGGAGGTTAATTTCTTTACCATTTTTTTTGCTTGGAATTCTTCCCCAGAAAATCACTTTATTTTTCTTTTTGCTCAATTTGTTTATTCATCTTGATTTTTGGAAATGGTTGTTTTCAAGGGGCTTTAACTTTATCATTGTTCTCTTTTTACGGGGTGCGGCTTTAAGGTTGGATTTTTTTTCTTGATGTCTCCCGCCGGATGAATTTCTGTAAACATATGGAGAAGCTGCAATTTCTGGATGCGAGAAGGCGTCTCGGAGGGATGAATGTTTCTGTAAACACATGGAGCGACGCAAAACTGTAATTAGGAAAAGGAATCTCTGAATTGATTTCACTATTTCTTCTTTTTGTGATCCACCTTCTCTATGGTTGGTGGTCCCAGCTTTCCCCTAAGCCATTTATTTTACTGATTTAAGGATGTGGAATCAGCTTACAACAAAGATGGCATGAATATATATATATATATATATATATATATATATATATTTGCTGTTGTTGAAATGGGTTTTCAATTATGTCCAGTGAGATGTAATGGTTTTGAATTTTGATGAATGTGTTTGTGTTCCTGGGCTCTCAATTTTGGTGATTTAATCTTTGTAGTCTTTTTAGTTTCTACATCTTCTGTTGTTGGAAATTATGGTTCGAGTAATCCAAGTAGTGTTTTTAGTGTGTTTTTTTTGTATGTAGGAAATTAGCATACAAGTGTCTACAGGTTGTTTATGATTATTATTTTGTAGACTTCCATGTCAAAATAAGGTTTTTTGGCATTGAATTTTTCTGGGGTTAGCTTACAAGATAATTGATCCTTTATTGGATAGACTATTTGTAGAAAAACTTACACGTATCACTCACATATTTAGTCGTGCGTTTTTAAGATAATGTATTGAAATTTGAATATAGAAGTGTTTTTCTAATACTATCAGGTAAAGTAAATTCAATATTGAATTTTTTAGTCATATTTATAATTTTGTAAGATTCATACTTGAAATATATTATAAATTTATTTTCTTCTATTTCATCACAGTTTTTTAATTCTTACTTGTGTGGAGGTATATTATTAGACAATTTCTATATATGTCTATTACTTTAAGCAAATAAATACCATATGTTAAATTGAAAAGAGAATTAATTAAATATGAATGTACTAAGATATATTGTAGATCATAAATTACAGATGATGTCTGTAAGAGACCGAATCGATAACTATTTTGGAGCTTTTGTTTATTCCAAAAAATATTTCTTGTGTAATCTCGCCAGGTTCGTCGTCTTTTAGTTTAATCACTCTCTCTTGAAGTGTTTGAAAATTTCACATGTTCATAGCTACGAATATCAGTATCTTGATTGGAAATTCTTAACTTTTGATAGGGTTGTAAACGAACAGAGCTTTTGGCAAACAACTCGTGAACAAGCTCGGTTAGCGTTCGTTTATGTTCGTTTATTAAGCTTAATGAACATAAACGAACAAATTTTTTTGTTCGTTTATGTTCATGAACTGTTCACGAACTTGTTCATTTAGTGTACGTTTGATGTTTGTTTATTATTCATTTTTTAATTATTAATTATACATTTACTGCTTAATATTCATTATTTTATTATGAACAATGAATTTATTTTAGTTTAATATTACAACATATTTACATTAATTACAGTCATCATAATATTCATTTATTTTGAGTTGAGTGTTCATGAATAAGGTGTATCTAACTTTTTTATACACATGTTCATATAGTTGTTCATGAACAATTAATGAACATGTTCGTGAACCGTTCGTGAACGTTCTTGAACATGTTCGGTTATTAAACAAACGAACACAAACAACCCTTTAAAATAAATGAACGAATACGAACAACCCTCGTTCGTTCGAGCTCGGTTCGTTTACAGCCCTAACTTTTGATATTAGATCGATCTCGCTTTTAATCAATTAGTTCAAAGAGGATAAATGTCATGTTTTAAAGATTAAAGTGATGGGCCCTTATGCAATTTCAAGTATTTGGAGGATTATGATGATGGTTTTTGGACTAAGAAAATATTCATCAATAGTATAATAGTTAGATACAATACAAATCCCTGTGCAAGAATATATGTATTATGAGTTGATATTAACTAACTGCGTTGATAATGGGTTACAAAGGCTCATTTTCATGTTAATGGCACATATTAAAATTTGATATTTTTATGATTGTGATTATCTTTTCTACTACAAGATAGATCATGAGTTTAGGCATCAGTTGGCTCGCTTTGTGCCTCATGTTTAACCGACATGAATTTGCGTAGCAAGAATTAAAATTTTTGATTATCTTATCCTTATACTGTTGCTTGTGATTTGGCTGACATAAGTTAAATGTGTTTCTTGATTCTATTTGATGCATCATTTAGTTAATTTAGTATTTGATGCATCATTGAATTATCGCAGTATTAAGAAACTTAACGTGATAGGTTGATTGTTTTTAGTTTATGCTTCTTAATTTATTTGTGAAATAAGGATCATGTATAGCATTGTACGTTTTTTAGTTCTATTTTTTTAGTTTGTCAATATTTTCTATTCAATATTGATGCCAATGCTAATACATTGAAGGTTGTGAAAAAAAAAATTGCAAAGAGAAGAGAAATAGAGTTGAGATGTTAAACAGGAGCACAATTACTTTCATGAAGTAGAGTGTGTTTATGTGTGTAAATAGTGTGTTCCAATGGTGTTGCAAGTAAGGAGCAGGATGTGATTTGCTCAAAAAGCTAGATGCCTTGTCGACACACGTGACTGATGTGTGGCATGGAGAGATAAAAATGAAAAAGTAGTTTAATTTTCCCATGTTTCTAGATTAATAATTATTCTGGTTCTCATGTGAATTAAATGAGAAACAACGTTCATACATGTAAATACAGCAATGGAAGTTACATCCGAGAAAAGATCGCCAACCAAGCAAAGACGAGTGGTTGTGAGTGGAGACACCACCTGGTCAGGCCACACATGTCTTCTGCAATAACTTGCTTGAATGTGTCAGTGGCATTAGTGGGGCATTAGTTGGACAAAGGCTTTTGATTGTTCGCAGTATCAATTGAATGTCTTGATTGTTATCCCATTTTCATTGTTTAAGATGGTTCTTATATTTTTTACTATTGCAAATGTTTTGATTGCAGATAATTGATGGAGAGATCAAATCATGTACCTAAACTTTCCAAGAGTTTCTTCTTTACAGAGAGATCAAATCATGCACCTGAACTTTCCAAGAGGATAGACATGTACATGCTGGTAGCCGGCAAAAAGGCTTTGGCTAAGGAATATAGAAGAATTTATGGAAGAATTTAATAAAACAAGGTGTGGCTTACTAATTGACTCTGCTATGTGTGGGATGAAAGTAAGTGTAATTTCTTCTTTGCACAATAATGCAGGAATAAGGTGATTTGACGTAAACTAAATTCCCCAAAGGAATAGAGTTTACTAAGTATTCTAACACTAATATTACTTTGGAGTTTTGCTTTTTGCTAGAATTAGCTATTTATCAAATTTTCAGCTATTCATTTCTCGTGTGTTACCATGACTATTAAATTAGGTGCATAAACCACTGCAGTACCTTTTGCTTTTGAGATTACATAGTCGAACCATTTGCAAACTTTACATTCAATGAATAATAATGAAATGTCATGTTTGATCATTTGGGTTAATTCTTCTCGAGCTTCACAAGTTCAACAGCTGGTTAAAGCCTCCATACTACATGCTCGAAACTGAAGAATATGAGGTGCTTTGTAATAGTTTTAGTTATGAGATTTTCTTAGCACATCAATTGATCTTGAGCTCCAATTAACTCTTCTCTCAATTGATTTGATATATGGGTACAGGTTTAATGATGTAGTTGAAGCATTACGGATCTCATATTGGAAGATGAATCCATTTTGTGCACCTTCTGCAACATGTGCTTATAGATTTGCACATTAATTTCATGATGTTCATGATAATCATATTCTAAACATATTCAAATTTGATTATTTGTTATAGCCAAAATATGAAATGAATTCAGTTTCAATAGAATTCACATTTTCGATTTTCCTCAGGATACATAAAAGAATACAGAATATCTAATAAAATACAAGACTCATATTATTATCCCACTAAAGTCAGTTAGATTAACCTATAAACTCAAATAAATAGAAATAGATAAATACTAAATCAGAAAACTTATATTGAAGAAGTTTTGAGAGTGGTCTCATGAAAGTTGCCCCTATAAGAATACGATTCATCTTCTTTCTTTTTTCTTTCATAAATTTTTCGAAATATATAGAAATTTTTCCTTGCTTTCATATACTGTTTTGAACGTCTGCTATTTATGCCCAAAGCTCATTTCGCCTTAAAAGTTTCCTTTCGAATTGTGTACTTAGGTTTTTGAGGTTTCTAAACAAAATCGATTGAGAGCATTATTTTGGGCGGCTGATGTTATTTTCCTCTCATTTCGGATGGAAAAACCATTGATCATCATAGTTATTTTATTGAGTCTGTATAATTTTGAACAATTATAGCTTTTTGCACTTTCATACTTCACAAATGACTGATTATTGATTATTGTTTTACTCCTACAGAAAATGCTCCGCGTAGACCCCAACAAAAGAATAATTGCCAAAAGTGCTCTGGAGCAAGAATACTTTTAAGGATATTGGGTTTGTCGCCCGATTCCTAGCCCTAATCTTAGTTCAAATTTATATTGATGTGGCATCATGGGATATTATTTTGTCGAGATAAAAATGTGTGGTATGATATTGATGTAATCTTGCTTTTTTCTTTTTAAATTCCTTTTGGTTTAATCCAGTGTATATCATGAGTTTCTTAGTTAAGGATTTGATGATTCATAATAGGCATGTTCGAGTTTCTCAATTCTTTTTCTTTTATTGTTTTCTCTAATTAACTTTTCGTATAAGCATTTGGATTTCTTTCTTTATTTTGACTCTTTATTAATGTTTTTAGTACGAAGTTGATCCTTTCACTTTTCTTTACAATGATAAAGTAATTATTCATGATTTTTAATGAGGAAGGATTTTTAGGCAGCCACTTAGGTGAATGAGCATGGCTACAAAAAATTGGATACTCCTTTGCAGTTGTCATGAGTGGCAGTAGGGGTGTCAATTTAGGACGGGACACGCAAATCCGACACGAACCTAACACGAAATTAATGGATATGGGTCCAGACTTCGTGGGTCCGTGTCGAAAATGGGTCGAACTTTGAATAACCTGTCAATTAAATAGGTCGGGTCTGGGTCAACTTACTATGACATGTTTAACCCGTCTAATCCGTCTGTGAATTTAAAAGAAAATTAAATAAATAACTAATTGTAAGGAAAAACAACAAACAAGACAAATTTTTAAAACTCAAATGATAATACCTCCTTAATTATGTATTTGTTATTATTATGCATGTCTTTTTGAATATTGTCCTCAAAATATGATTAGTATGTTATGTTATTTATGCAATTATGTTATTTCTTTTTGTACGTTGTGAAATGTGATATTGTTTATTGATCGAATAGTGCATGATAGTGATTGATTTTAAAAAAAAATATTCAGTTAAAACTATTAAATGTATATTAAAATAATTTTATTAGACGGGTTAAGCGGGTCGAGTCCGGGATACCTGTGAAATAAGCAAGTCGGGTCCGGGTTCAAGATTCTAACACGAAAAATTAAACAGGTCGGGTCTGGGTCGGCTGTTTTTGACACGCGAACCTGCGAACTCGAACCCACGAACCCGGACCCAACCCAAATTGACACCCCTAAGTGGCAGTTACATCATTGTAGTATGGATTGATACATTTATTATATGAATTTTTTGTACTCAATTATGTATACAAAAGTATATTCATGTGGATCAATGTGGCAAAGTACAGGAACATATTTAGGAGTACCAATCCGAATAGTTTTTATTTCGGAGAGATAAATTATCACATGTAAAGATTGGTGAAAAACCGTGTTAGTTTGTTGGCGAATATATTGTGGCTATTGAGTTAGGTTTTGATTTGGATAAGCTACTTGGATTAACGTTTTCTTTTATGCGTGTAATCTTTTATTGGCGCTTGGAGAAGGGTAATAAATAAATACAGAACAATTCAAAAATTTATCAGTTGACCTCTCTCCCTAGCTAATTCTTTATATTCTTTATATGTTTCTTCTTTGGTCACCTTAAATTTACACACAAACATATCGGAAAAGCCAAATCCCATTGTTAGGTGTTTTCAAAGATCACCACTGTTGTAATTTATTTCCACGGTTGTAAGGGTTGTAACAATTCACCCATGAATATTTTTCTGGAGGAATGAAGAAAATTTTCGTTTTAATTTTTGGTTGTTTTCCAGTTCAATTACAAATTGGTAAAATTAACACTACTTCGCAGGAAATTTACATTATACATTTGTTGCCTTTTTTTTAATTACACTTGAATGCGGACAATATTTTTGTTCAAGATTTAAGTTCGTTATTTTCTTTCCTTTTTGTATGCTTATTCACTGTATTGTAGAGTTTTATATAGATTAACTTTTTTCTTTCCATAGGACATCAAAGAGCATAGTCAGGTAAATTAGGATTCTAATGGAATTTTTCATATGATATAACAATAAAGAGTTTCTTTGACCATGAATTCTTGATAATTTCAAATTAGAATTGGTTGTTTTAATTTAATTTTAAGGGCGGCGCTATTTGCACCCCCCAAATCCTCTAAATGCATCCTTTTTTTTAATACACCCTCACCCTTTTTTTACAAACAAACAATTTAATTAATACACCCCCAATATTCCCAAATTTACCCTTCCTCGATTAAACTCCAGTTCTTCTCGAAACATAAACCCAAAACATAAACTCATCCAACTCATAACACCCAATACACACAACATTGTTGCTGCAAAAGCAAAGAAAAAGAAAAAAATAAATCGAAAGGCACCTTATGTTTTATTTTTCAAAAACATCCCAACAGTAATATGTTTTAAATGTGTCGAAAGAGAAGGTAAAATTAATAATTAATTTTATTGAAAAGGAAAAAGGGCGTGAACTCTATTTCATTTGTGTGAATTGGGAATACTTTGTGCAGTTTAACGATGAAGTTGTTCATATTCATTTTTCAGATGCAGTCCTCTTCTGTGAGGTTTCATAGGATTTTTCGTTTTCCACCTTATTCTTGTATTGTTTGAGTGGATCCTTCTGATAGTTGAGGCTGCGATTTTGAACTGTTCTTGATGACGCGATACAATGACAATTTGGAAAATTTAGGGTGGAGAGAAAAAATTGTAAGTTGAAAAAGATGGTGTATTTAGAGATTTGTTGGGTGTATCTAGAATTTTGGTAGGGTATTAAGGGTATTGTAGTCTTATCAATGATGACAATTATGTATTCAAAAAGAGTGGGTGTATTTAGAGGATTTGGAGGTGTGAATAGCGTCACCCTTAATTTAATTAAAGAGAATAAGAGTCAAACTACATGGGGCTGAGCTAAGTTTGCAAACATGAAAGAAATTCCTCTCTTTCATTACTCTCAACAAAAACGTACAAGTAGTGAATGAAAGTTGAATGTATTAGCCGATGTAATCGAAAAAGATAGTCTACTCGAAATACGAGCAAAAATAAAAAGACATTTATGTATGTTTATAGAATCATCCTCGACCGAATAATGCAAAAAACAAGGAAAATGAGATGACCAAGTAAGAATATGATAATGAGAGTTTACAAAAGAAAGCAATATAAGGCTTAATGCAACAACTATTTTTACTTATAAGTACTTTTTGGTGGTTTCACTGACCTATCTTCATTCTTTTATACAATTCAAATCACAACTATGTCATGGAAGAATGTAGTTTTAATTCTCAATGTGTTACGCAATTTAAGAGTTCTTCGCATGCATCTTAAACAAAAATTATATGTTGGATACAGTTCTATGTCAATTCCAATAAAATTATTTTGTATAAATCTTTGGGTTCCCAGTGTTTTCAATATGTTCCATCTATTACACTGTGCTTCGTAAAGTACAAGTTTTTAGTGTTGCATATTCTCTTAAGTCAAACAACATTGTACAATAGAACAATATTCAGAATATAATTAACTATAATAAAATTATATTAATAACTTATTTTTAATTAAATAAGAAAATTTATATGGTACACGTGCAACGCACGTGCATCTTACTAGTATACTAAAATAACTGAAAGTAAGTTGGAACTGAAATTTATAGAGTTTTTTTTATTGATGAGGATCGAGCTAAAACCCAAATTGGTTGTCAGCTGGAAGTATTTATTACATAGTATTTAAGGAGTCTGCCAAAAGTCTTTTTTTTCTAATAATAAATGAGTTCTTTTTATAATAGCACAGTAAGTCACGGCTCGTTTGGTTAACTTGATGGGATTAGACAAGTCTACGTGATAGGATAGGATTGTACTATTTATCTGATATGTTATTTTGTGTTTGGTTTCTAAGAAATCATTTTTCTGCTGTATTGGATTATTTCTTAACCTGCATTTGGTATGAATGACTAAGTAGGATAAACTTGTAAAATGACCAAAAACCCATCCCCATTTGTTTCTTGAAATTTGATACATGCGCTCCTTCTTCTTCGAACACATTTCACTGGCTAGGGTTTTCATCACTGAGAATCTCCATCAATACGTATATGCAATGTCGATGTTGTTGGAGTAGTAGGCTTAAGTTGTTATGTATTTCCATGAAATGAAGTACGTACATTTGTGTGAGATTTTAGTTTAATTATTATCATTTTTGAATCAGATTTATTTTTTTATTAGCGTTCATTTAATTTTTCTACCATTTCCTTCAGTTCTTCAATTAATGTTTTCGATGCATCGACCACGATCGATGCTTTATTCACCTGCAAAAATATATAGAAAATTAATACTGTAAAAGGGCTATTGATCAACATATATACCAATTATATAAAAACTTAATCCATGGAAATAAAAAAAAATTAAATGAGAAAAATAGTTGAGATATAGTCTTACATCAGAAGAGATAGTGGCAGAACGAAGGTGTTCCAATTTCTTATAAAAAGATGTTCTGTTTCGATCTCTAGAGCCCATATTCTTCTTTTTCTTCTTCGATTGTTTCTCGAATACGCACAAAATAGAAACCAAAAATACGCAAGACGGTTAATTAAGAAGGATCTCTGGTGACACAACATGGATCCGTCCCGATTGAATACCTTCGAAAAAAATTTCGCACAAAAGAAGTGTTAATAATGATTAAAAGCTTCGATCTGAGGTAATTCCATAAATATTCTTTAAAAAGCAGCACGAAAATTATGTTGACATGGTAGAAATCGAAACTTGCAGATATGGATTTTGGATGGGAGAACATTACCTGAGAATTGCTGCGTCTGCAATAGGGTTTTTGGGAGTGAGAAAGATGGGCATATTTAATTGAGGGTGTTATGTAAATTGGATCATACATAAGGGCAAACAAGTAATTGACAATTAAATTTTAGGGGCACAAAAGTCACAGCAAAACAACCATTAATTCTGGATAAATTATCAGAGGGGGAGGGGCCGGATCAATTATCAATCATATGAGGGATGTACTCACGGGCCGGTCATTTTATCATAGGCCGTAATCCAACACATCAAACAACGGATTGCGTGTGATATCCTATCTAATCAGACAATATCCAAGAAAACAAACAAGCCGTAAGTGGATTAATAATCATTAGGCCTACAATGCTAGTGGGAAGTCCACTTGTCATTCCCTGGTTTTGTATGACTGATAACATTATAATATTGTTTGCTGAGTTGTATTGATATTGCTCTGACATGTGGTAGGTTCATCTGCCAATGACAGTCCATCTCAATCGTTGTTGACTTTCCAGCTCGTGTTGCCAAACCGTGCTCACGAGTCACGAAGCCCCTGGTCTAAGTGACCGATGAGGCTAACGGCTCGGGTGTCAGAGGTGGCGTCTTGACCTCTCATTTTGTGCCTTTTGGGTTTGGGACCTGTCAGCTTTGCTCGACTGTCATCAGTAATAATAATATATATATATATATATATATATAATTTAACAATATATAGTTTATTTTTTAAATTTGAAGATTATATTACTATAAAAATTATAAAAAATCATTGTAATAAATAATCAAAAAACTAAACAATTTGATATCAAAACATTCAAATGCATATAGAAAGAGCAAGTAAAACTCCAATATATTAGCAATTTGAATGGCCACCCTTGATAATTGATGTAATTCTTTCTAATAGCCTATCAAAGACACGTAATCCCACAAGTTTAGCTAAGTGCAAGAATTTTTGAATCACAAATATGACAAGTTACATAAAACAAACATTTTCATAACAATATTCCATCCATCCATCCATCCTTTCCGGCCCCATTTTTATTTTTCCAAACAAGAAATAAACAAAAAGCCAAAGGTAGAGGGGCGGCGGTGAATCAAAATCGGCAGCCGTACGTAGACTATGGAAGGCGGGAGCGTGGCGGCGCGTAAGGTAATGGTGGTGGCGGACCCCAGCCGCGACTCAGCGGGTGCACTCCAGTACGCTCTCGCCCACGCAGTCCACGAGAACGACACGCTGGTTCTCCTCCACGTGGAGAATCCCAACGCGTGGAAGAATCCGTTCAGCGCGTTATTCAAAAACCCAATGTCGCCGGGAAGTGCCCGTGCCGGCGGCGGCGGCGGATGCTACACCTCGTCCGTGGCGGCGGAGGAGGGTGGCGGAGGAGGGGAGGTGGAATTTCTTGATGAGATGAATCGTACGTGCTCGGCGGCTAAACCGAAGCTGAAAGTGGTGGTGGAGAAGGCGGAGATGGCTGAGGGAAGGGAAAAGGCTTCTGTGATTCTTGCCCATAGCGCAGCTTCTAAAGTTGATCTTCTCATTATTGGACAAAGGAGGAGCCTTTCCAATTCAATTTTAGGGTGAGTGGGTTTATGGAAATTTTTTGCATTAATCTTTTGATTATAATTTATGAATTTATTTTTTAAACATGTTAAAAAAAAAAGATGACTTCATATTGAAATTGTGGGATAAATAGGACAAATAGTATTTAGAATTTATTAGAAATATTTCATGCGACGAGAATCTATATAAGTACATAGAAAAGGGACTGCAAAATCAGTCATGCACCTATAGGGTGGTAGTAAAAAACTTTTTGTAAAATCACGTTTTGTAAAAAAAAAGCAAAAACATGTAACTATATAACATTTAATTTGGGTATTACAAAATAACTGTTTGCAAAATAGTCATCTAACTATATGCAAATCCTAAATTTGGTCATACTTTCACCGGAATTAAGAACTATATATGCCGATCATGTTATTGAATTGGAATGAAATTAGTACTAAAGTTGAGATTTTCATATAGTTATAGGACTATTTTGTAAATTGTGAATTTCGCAGGACTACAATCGAGAGTTTTTACAATCGAGAGTTTTGTATAGTTACAGCTTTTTGCAAAACAAAATCTTTTTACTACCGTCCTATAGCTACAGGACCAATTTTGCAATTTTGCCCATAAAAATGCGTTTGAAACTTGAACCTTATTATACCTAACCATAGTTAAAATCATTTAATCATTTATGTGAAGATCAATGTTTTATTGGGTTGATTCTTGTCTAATGAGCAGGTCTAGAAGAGGATTATCACTTAGAGGATTTGACACAGCAGACTATGTGGTTGAGAACAGCAAATGCACATGTGTTGCAGTACAGAAAAAGGGACAAAGGGGAGGATATCTTCTCAACAGCAAATCACACAAAAACTTTTGGCTCTTGGCATAGGGGATTGTTTTTTAGTTGGTAGTAGTTCACAACTCGCAGAGCAATCCAGACCCTCTATTTTATATGGTATTACATCTCCTATTTCAGTAACATCAATACTCGTTGTCTGTGCATTGATGACAATATTTCATACACTCGGCGTGTAGTGATAATTTTGGAGTAGAGGATGTCATTTGCTTCTCGAGTTTCTTGGCTGCATTAGAGTTGAGTTTTTTGGTTAGCTTTCGTCGTATTGAAAACTTTTAGCTACCGATTTTGTATCGGGTATTGAGTAATTAGTTTGATTTTATAGTCCTAATTGCCAAAGAAAGTGAATTTTTCTTTTCCCCTTTTTTTTGGGCAATTTTCTATACCAAAATTATGTTAATCCAAGTTTGGACACCATAATAGTTATATTTGGTGTCCCGTTGATTTTCTTGACATTTTGATTCTGTTGAGTGTTATTGCTCTAATTATTATAATACTATTATGGGTTAATTACAGAAAAACACTGAGGTTTGGGTTAATTGCAAAAAAAAAAAAACCCAGAGGTCTTCAAACTTACAAATTCCCTTGATGTTTTATTTCCTGTTACATTTTCTCTTTCACAAATAAAAAAGTATTTCAAAAATCCCCGGTCAATTATGGTAATTTTTCAAAAATCTTGATTTTTTTTTTGTATTTAGTCCAAACTTCATTGTCTTTTTTTTTAAGTAAAATGATCCCTACTATTACTTTTTGTTAAATCCCGAATTTCAACGTAGTCCCCCTTTTCTTTTATTCCTGTACTAAGCTGAAACTGCCTTGATATAAAACAGACAAAGCAGTCACAGGTAAGATCAACAACTTAATACACAAACAATTTAAAGACTCAATTTATTTAGTACACACCATAAACTCACGAAGAGGGCTGAAAAACCAAGACTCGAGATTTATTTAGTGCGAAAACATACTATATATAGTGTGAACTTTCTAATAGAGAATTAGTCATATCATAATTAGGCGCACACATCAGGATTAGCAAGAAGGTATTCTTCAGTAAGCGTGTAAAATCCAATTGCTTGATCGTTGCCGTTCTTAATGTCGTCCTGTTTGAACACGGCATCACCTTTTGTGTAATACTCGCTCACTGTCTTGAAAATGCACCCGCCATCGCTCGTATCTTCAAATTTTTGGTTGTAATAGACCGATTCAAGCGGGTCTCCAAGCATGGGTCCTTCGATCAAAGTGTACTTGCTCACGCAGTTCTCAGTGTCAAGGGCATCAATCCTGTGTTTGACATAAGCTTACGGAGCACCTATCGATCGTGTAAGCATAGTCATTAGCAAATTTAGTCGTATTGGTCCATACCACCTTATTAAATACAAGAAAGAATTACAGCAAACCCCCTAATGTTCGGGTTATATAATTACAAAAAACCTAGAGATCGATTCTCGAAAATTACAAAACTCCTCTTGAGTTTGGTCCGTTTTAAATCTTCCCCTTGATATGCAAAAAATATTTGAAAGCTCCACTTACGTTTATCAAAATATTACATTTACCCCCTTAAATTTAAGATACAATCAAACCTCAAGAAATATTTTGAAACTTTCTTTCAAAAACCTCTTGTTTTTTTTGGTCATTAGCGCATACCTTAGGTGCCTTTTTTTGTAATTATCCTTATACAAAATGATAATTATTAAAAAATCCCTAAAAGTTGGCCCAATTACAAAAAAAAAAAAAAACCCAGCTAATCTTAAAAATTAATATAAAAACCACCATTGAAGTTTACATCCATTGTACTTTTTATCTTAACTGTTAGTTAATCTGACGGAATTAATTTGCTGGTGTCATCAAATATTTTACAATTATAGTACTCCTTAACTTTTCTTAATACTTAATCTGGAATTTTTTTCAAGTATTTAGAAAAAGTCGAGCGATGTAATCGTAAAATGTCAGATGAAAAGTCGGAATATTTGTAATATTTAGAAAAATTGAGAGAATTAATTATAAAATATTTGATGGCATCAATAATTTATGTTAGCTCCATTAACGATAGGTGAAAAATATAAAACGGATATAAACCTCAAGAGTGGTTATTGTAATTTTCAAAGTTAGCTGGAATTTTTTGTAATTAGACCAAACCTCAAGGTAGGTTTTTTAATTACCCTCTAAGAAAACCATAAAATTCCATATATATTTCAAACAATATCTTGAGCATGCCCTTTAATGGGCAAGTGCGCAAGTTTATCATGAGAATTAGAATTCGGCAAGTATATAAGTAATTTGTCCCATTTTAAAAGTTTAAATTCTTGAAAAAACTATATGATCGACGTTTATATATGTAAAAAAGGTACTAACCATCAGGGAAATTTGTTTGCCTAATGGTTCCAACACCGCCGTCTCCTTGGAGTAAGTCGCTGCTCTTGATGGCATTCGGAATTATTTTTGGTAAGATAGTGTAGGATTCAGTAACCATGGCCTTGAACATCCTCTTAGCCGGGACTCGTAGTTTGATTTCTTGGGTGTATTTGGTGATACCCATTTTTTTGTTTTGCTTGAAATTAGAGTTGAAAACTTAGGACAATTTAGTGTACGTACTAGGATGTTTTCTTGGTGAAACAAAAGAAGTCGAGGTGCAATTGATAGGTGAAAGTGTACAGAATTTTCCAAAACGAAAGTTTCAATTTTCAGAGCACCCCAAATTGGACTTTAAGTCTAGCATGTATTCTAGATATTCAAAGTTAATCTCTACAGTTTTCCAATACTAGGAATACTTTGGTGTAAGATAAATTGACTTCAGATGATCTTATACTGGGTAACACTGATCAAGATATTGGCTATCTTTAAACTTACAGTATCCAGATAGTGCTATTTTTTTCTATCATTTAGTGTGGGATTCTGATTGGATTATATACCATTTTTTTAGTACATATTTTCAGAGGGGGAGAGCGGTGGGATTCGAACCCCATACCTCTAGTATATGCGTGACAATTTTAACCACTGGACTACTATTCGATTTCCAGAAACTAGATCTTTTCATGGGAATTGCGAACTTGAATTCTAGCTCTTGGTAGAAAAAAATGACAGCGCCTTGAATAATATTTTGTATTCTTTGTTTTCATGGTCTTCATCTTGACTAGTTTACTTAGAAAATAATGTCTTCATTCTTGAAATTGGTGACTTAATTAATAGATCACTAAAATTTTCTTTGCCTTCCAAATATTTCTTTATTTAAAATTGCCATTTCTTTTCATACCTAATAGTGAAGATAAATTAATACGCTTTTATTTCAATTTTGCCATTCTTTTCATACTAAATAGTGGAGGTAAACTGATGAGTCGATTAACTAAAATGTATGCAGGGCCAGATATTTACTACAGCAATGAAAAACAATTTTCTGGTCCAGCAAAAAGGGCAAAACTTAAAGCAAGCCAGTAATATAAGATCGCATCGTGAAATTGAATCGAATCTAATGCTACGTTTAACAAAATAATAATAGAAATAAATAATAAAAAATAGAACAATGAAATCATTACACATAGTTAAATACGATCATTTTGTATTGGCAAAATTAAGTACTATTTTTAAACATCAAAGACCCAACACATTGCAAATATATAGAATAGAATAACTTTCTCAAGTCTCGGTCTTACTATAATTTGTTGGCCACTTAATTAAATGATCTTCCCTTCATCTCAAAATTTGAGCAGACATTGAATTTTCGAAAAGTGTTGAAAAGTACATAGATATTACAAATTTTTATACTGTTATTCAAAAAGATTTGGTTAAGAATTAATGGCCTCATATCATATTACTTAAATTAAGAGGATAATTTAAAAATAATGTTTAAAAAAATAAAACAAATGCAGAACAGATGAAGTATATGACCAACATAAGAAAAATATACACAAGAGTTTGATGGTCGAAGGTATTACAGTATTGACTGTAATATGTTGGGAAAGAGTGCCAAAATAAATGACGTCGGCACAGCGGAATAGTAAAATCTTTTCCCACCTAGCTGGATTAAAAATGGGAACCAAACCAAGAATAATAGTGCAAGACGATAAAAAATAGGACACAAGAATTTTTTACGTGGAAACCCAATTTGGGAAAAACCACGAGACCGTAGTCCAGATAAATCCTCCACTAAATATATAGTAGGCTTACAATATTTCTCCCTAAAATAGGGGATACACAAAATATCTCAAGTTACTTAACTTGGAATACCCAAGAAAATAGGAATGCTATTTTGGGTGAGAATGAAAAATTACTACTAATTTTTCTCTCTTTTTCTTCACTCAAAACACACACTTATAGGAATCACTCTACTCTCTATTTTCTCTCTTCTCTAAGCAATTGTTAATTGCTTGAATGTTTGGTGTGTTTTCTTCTTTGCCTGAGCATGCCTATTTATAGGCAAAGGATGAAGGATGCTGCCAAATACAAGCATCCACCTTTCAAACAATTCGGTGCCGAAATTTTGACAAGAATTGAATGATAATTTTGTCATAATTTCACACCACCTTGTCAAAAGAAGTTTCTTTGCTTTCCATAGTCAAAAATTGTAGGTAGGCCACATGTGTTGAACTTGAAAGCAACCCCAACAATTCTCCCCTTCAACTCATGTAGGACTCAATCAAGCCCGCTTTGTATCTACAAGCTTCAAACTTATCTCTTGGTAAAGACTTTGTCAGCATATCCGCGCCATTTTCATCAGTGTGAACTTTATCAAGTTGCATCAACTTTTCATCTAGCACATCTCGAATCCAATGGTATCTCACATCAATGTGTTTTGACCTTGAGTGAAATGAAGAATTCTTACTCAAGTGGATTGCGCTCCGATCGTCACATGAAGAGAGTGTGTACTTTTCCGCTTCAAGTCTAGTTCTGCGCAGAAACTTCTTTAACCACAACATCTCCTTGCAAAAGTCCGTCATTTGCTATGTACTCAGCCGGTTGTGGATAATGCCACGCATTTTTGAAGTTTTGATTGCCAAGAGATAGCTCCCCCGCAAATCTCATCGGTATCAGGATGTGGACTTCTGGAATCAATATCACCGGCCATATACGCATCTCAGTAAATCCATCGTAAATACAGTTTGGTCATCACCAAATTTTAGACAATATTTTGAAGTACCTCTCAAGTACCGAAATATCCATTTCACTTTTGAGACAGTGATCTTTCCTGGATTAGAGAGAAAACGGCTAACAACACCAAGCGCATGAGCAATATCGGTCTAGTACATACCATAGCATACATCAAACTGCCAACTGCAGAAGCATATGGAACCTTTTGCATTTTTGCTTTATCTTCCTCACTTGTGGGACATTGCATTGCGCTGAGCTTGAAGTGACCCGCAAGTGGAGTACTGACTGGTTTTGACTTGCTCATATTGAATCTTTCAAGAACTTTCTCAACGTACTTTTCTTGAGATAGCCAGAGCTTCCTACTTGCTCTGTCTCTTGAGATTTTCATCCCAAGGATTTGCTTAGCCGGTCCTAAGTCTTTCATCGCAAAAGACTTGCCAAGTTCTTTCTTCAACTTCTCAATCTTGCTGGCATCATGACCTACAATCAACATATCATCCACATACAATAATAGTATGATAAAATCATTATCACTGAATTTCTTAAAGAATACACAAGTGATCTGAATCGGGTCCTGTTGTAGTCATGGTCAGTCATGAAGGAGTCAAACTTCTTGTACCATTGTCTTGGAGCTTGTTTTAAGCCGTACAAGCTCTTCTTCTTCAACCCGCATACCAAGTTCTCTTTACCTTTGACTTTGAACCCTTAGGTTGCTCCATATAGATTTCTTCATTCAAATCTCCATGAAGAAATGCGAGTCTTCACATCAAGTTGTTCAATTCCGTGATCCAAATCAAGCGGCTATACCGAGAACAACTCTGATTGAGGACATCTTCACCACTGGTGAGAAAATTTCTTCGAAATCAACACCCTTCTTCTGACTGAAACCCTTCACAACTAGCCTAGCTTTATACCTTGGTTGTAAGCTTTGCTCTTCAGTCTTCAACCTGTACACCCATTTATTTTTCAGAGTACGTTTACCTTTCGGTAGCTTCACCAGGTCATAGGTGTGATTTTCCTGTAAAGAGTTCATCTCTTCTTTCATAGCCTTCATCCACATATCATTCTGATCATGTGATATGGCCTCTGCGAAACTTTGTGGTTCTCCCCCGTCAGTGAGCATTACATACTCATGTGGGCTATATCTGGTAGAAGGTTGTCTTTGTCTGGACCTTTAGCCGCGCATCTTCGGTGGTGGAACCGGAGGGACATCACCGATTATATCATGATGTTGCTCTTGCACACCTCCCACGTGATTCTCGATTTCTAGGAGAAGAAGCGGATCTACGTCATCGAACATATTGATTTGATTGATTTCTCAACTGTTTGGAATCTTCAATTGTCGATCCTCAAGGAATACAACATCCTCGCTTCGATAACTTTCTTCTTGGATGGGTCCCATAACTCGTTGCCAGAATTCTTCATGGCCATAGCCCAAGAAGATGCATGATTTGGTCTTGTCATCAAGCTTCGATCGTTCATCTTTGGAATGTGCACAAACGCCTGTGACAAACACTCTCAAGTGTTTGTAGGAAATATCTTTTCAGTCAAACTCTATACGGAATGTCGCCACCCGAGGAGGAGCGATGGAGAAAGGTTGATTAGATCAGCTGCGATCCTCATTGCTTCACCCCAAAAGGATTTAGGCAGATTGGAATGTGTGACAAAGATACATTTGACTCGTTCACAAATTGTCTGTTCATTCTTTCTGCTACACCATTATGTTGAGGAGTTTTTGGAACACTCTTCTCAAGCTTGATTCCATGATCCCTGCAATGTTGTTCAAATGGACCCTGGTATTCACCACCATTGTCAGCACGAACACGCTTAAACCTTTCTTTCTCTTTCAACACTTGCTTGAAAATTCTTAAAGATACCCAGAACTTGATCTTTAGATTTCAAAGCAAAGCACCAGACTTTTCTAGAGAAATCGTCAATAAATGTGACAAAATATATTGCACCACCAAGACTTCTATCTTTCATGTAGCATAAATCAGTATGCACCAGATCTAGTGGATAAGATTTTCTTGAAGGTGAAAAACTCTTGAAAGCAACTCTGTGTTGTTTTCCAATTAAACAATCAACACAAGTTTGTAGGGGCATACTGGTTACCTCTGGGAGAAGTTTCTTTCTGGTCAGAACTTCCAAGCCCTTCTGACTTAGATGTCCGAGCCTTTTATGCCATAGCTCAATGGAGGAACTTTTATCAATTGCATTTACCTCTCCATTGGATAATCTGGCTTGCATCGGTCAGAGAATTCTCGTCACGTCCTTAGCGACAATGAGAGAGCCTTTGGTGAGCTTCCATTTTCCTTCACCAAAGTGATTGTCATAGCCAACATCGTCAAGCTTGCCAGTGGAAATAATATTGAGTCGAATGTCAGGAATATGTCTGACATCCTTGAGCACGAGTCTGCTTCCTGTATCAGTGTTCAATATGATGTTACCTATGCCAACGACCTCTGTCACACCATGGTTGGCCATTCTGACTTTGCCAAAGCTACCACCAGTGTATGATGTGAACATATCACGATGAGGTGTGATATGATATGAAGCTCCTGAATCAATAATCCAGTCCGTCTGTTGGCATGCAGAACTGATACAAGCATCATCACAAATGATGACAACATCACCATCAACTGCAGCGGCAGTAGTGTCTTTGTCATCGATCTTGTTTTCATTATTTCCATTCTTTTGATCTCTTTTCTTCTTTCTACAATCTCTCTCGTAGTGATTTGGACCACCACAATAATGACATTTGAAGTCTTTCTTGGATTTGGACCTCTGGATTTGTCTCTTTTATTTTGAGAACCTCTAAACTTGCTCCTTCCCCGTTTGTCATTTTCAGCTACTAAGGCTTTTGACTCAGAAGAATATTCTAACTCCTTTCTTCTGGACTCTTCATTAAGAAGACAATCCTTGACCATTTGCATAGTCAGTTCACCATTTGGGGCTGAGTTACTGACCGACACTACAAGCGTGTCCCAAGCGTCGCCAGGTAACGGTGGCGCAATAAAGCAATTACTTCATCATCAAGGGATATTTTCATTGTGGTAGATTGATTTATCAGACCCTGATACGCATTTAGGTGCTCCGTCATGTTCGCACCTTCCGTATATCTGAGTCCAACAATTTTTCTGATAATAGAAGCTTTGTTCAAGGCATTTTTCCTCTCAAACATGGTTTCAATGTTTTTCCATAGAACATCAGTCTTTTCCTCATTAGCAAAATGATGGAAAATGCTATGCTCAAGGAAACGCCGGATATATCCTACAGTTTTTCTGTGTAGGATTTTCCACTCGTCATCACTTGTATCTTTTGGTTTGGCAGTATCACCTTTCAAGGGCAAATAAAGATCCTTGCAGTAGAGAAGATCCAACATACTTGGTTTCCAAATATTATAGTTGGATCCGTTGATTTTGAACATCCCACCAACAGATGTCGATTCCTCCATTTTTTAATCCGCAACAACGTGGCTCTGATACCACTTGTTGGGAAAGAGTGCCAAAATAAATGACGTCGGCACAGCGGAATAGTAAAATCTTTTCCCACCTAGCTGGATTAAAAATGGGAACCAAACCAAGAATAATAGTGCAAGACGATAAAAAATAGGACACAAGAATTTTTTACGTGGAAACCCAATTTGGGAAAAACCACGAGACCGTAGTCCAGATAAATCCTCCACTAAATATATAGTAGGCTTACAATATTTCTCCCTAAAATAGGGGATACACAAAATATCTCAAGTTACTTAACTTGGAATACCCAAGAAAATAGGAATGTTATTTTGGGTGAGAATGAAAAATTACTACTAATTTTTCTCTTTTTCTTCACTCAAAACACACACTTATAGGAATCACTCTACTCTATTTTTCTCTTCTCTAAGCAATTGTTAATTGCTTGAATGTTTGGTGTGTTTTTTCTTCTTTGCACGAGCATGCCTATTTATAGGCAAAGGATGAAGGATCTTTGCCAAATACAAGCATCCACCTTTCAAACAATTCGGTCCGAAATTTTGACAAGAATTGAATGATAATTTTGTCATAATTTCACACCACCTTTGTCAAAAGAAGTTTTGCTTTCCATAGTCAAAAATTGTAGGTAGGCCACATGTGTTGAACTTGAAAGCAACCCCAACATAATCTTCTTTGAAATATTGGTCCAATATGTAGGTATGTCCGTTTCCCTATGTATCGGATATAATTATTAGTTCTATTAGTAAATGAAAGGAGTTAAGATCGAAAAAATGTTATGAAGAATTGAAGATACCTTTTCTTTGTCCTATATATCAAATATGGCCTTTTGTTCCAACAATTTATCAAGAATGGCCTTTGGCCAAGAAATGCTCATCAAAAAGACTTGGTCGGTTAATCGATCGCTATTCGCGACTTAAATTTATTAAGTCGCTCAATGGTCATTTAACCGATCGTTAACCGACTCAGATTTATATAGTCGCTCAACGGTCGGTTAAACGACCAAAGTGGGTCGATTAGAATTTGAAAAGCCTATGTGGTCTGTTAAACGACCAAAGTGGGTCGATTAGAACTTGAAAAGCCCTCTGTAGGGTTTATAAGCTCTCAGTCGACTCTAAACGACAATCGTTCAAATCCTCACCACTGTTAGAGCGACCGCCGTTGATTGCCGCCGGTGCCGCCATCGTTGGGAGTACCTTTGTTTGCGACTTATGTCTATAAAGTAAGTGTTTTATTTTATTTTATGAATTAGTTATTTTGATTGCATTGTAAAATTTACATGTTATAGGGTTTAAGGTTTTGAATTGAACGAATGTTATATACTGAATGAGTATTGCATTTTGTGTGAATTGAATGTTAATGTTATTTGGAATGTTAGACTATATATGTTGGGAGTGTTGTTTTTTTCATTGCAACAGTTTGTTGGGAGTGTTTGCAAATAAATGGGAGGACTCAATTGACCGTTAGGCTTGAATTCAATCAAAAGACTTATATTGTTTTACAAAAAAGTGATTATTGTCTATTTTTTGGAGGTTTCAATAACTAAAAAACGTGCTTCTCATTTTTTGACTTAAAAAAAAGCATTTGTTATCCTATTAAAATAATCATATATCTAAATCATACTTCCTAAACATGTTAATTCAACTCGATTATATTATGCAATTTTACCTTATCCAAATTATTTTATTAATCCAATCAACAATCGGAAACGAGTCCAGTGGCAACTAAATTGAAACAAAAATTATAAATTAAAGCAAACACAAGTAAGAATAAAAACTTGGTAGAGAAACAAAATAAGAAAAGGTAACATATTTATTACGAGCACTCGATCACATTTATTTAGTACACATCATAAAGTAAAAGCAGGAGCAAAACTATAGTCTTAGATACTTTATTTCACGCAAACAAGAAGAAAAGTACTTGGCTAAACTTGGTGTATCTTTTCAAACCAAAGGTTGAGTACGTATTAAGATGGATTTTACTAGGTCGTGGTGCGAAATTTTAGACGCAAACATCAGGATTGGCAAGCAGGTAATCTTCAGTAAGCGTGTAAAATGGGACAACTTTATCGTTCATGGCCTTAATGTCTTCTTCTTTGAGTTGGATATCACCCTTAGTATGGTACTCACTCACTATCTTCGCAATGCACCCTCCATCACTTGAATCTTCGAATTCCTGCTCGTAGTAAATTGATTCAAGCTTGTCTCCAAGCAAAGGTCCTTCGATCAAAGTGTATTTGCTCACACGATTATCAATGTCAAGGGCCTCAATCCTGTGCTTGAGATAAGAACCTGTCATGTTACATGTTTATACATGACACGAATCATTAGTGTTAAGAATCAAAATTAATTATACAATTGAAAAATTGTAAAATCGCAACAATATAATATGAATAATTCGTTGTTGTTAGGATTGTTATTAACACACACACACACACACACATATATATATATAGGTGGTTAAGGTGATGCAATAACAAGATACAACAAAATAAGTATCACAACAGTTCGGACACCTTATCTATAGATGTAGGCCAAATATTTGAAATGTGTTAATTATAGGGATAATTGCAAACAAAATCCCTAGGTTTGGACTGATTATAAGAAAATTCAGAGGTTTTTGAAAGAGGTTTGATTTCATCTTATATTTTCCTTTTCACAATCAGATTTGTTTTTCAAAAACCCACATAATATTTATAAAAATATTATAGTTACTCAATTAAATTTAAGACATAATCAAATCTAGAGATTTATTTTGTAATTTTGAAGTACCTCTCTGTTTTTTTTAATTAGCCCAAACCTCAACAGTGTTTTTGTAATAATTATCCAAATTATATACGATACTAACCATTAACGAGATTTGTTTGCCTAATGGTTCCGGCCCCGCCGTCTCCATGGAGTATTTCGACGTTCTTGATGGCATTGGGAAGTGAGATGATGTGGGATTCAGTAACCAGGGCCTTAAACAACCTCTTAGCCGAGACTCGGAGTTTGATTTCTTGGGTGTGTTTGGTGATACCCATTCTTTTTTTTTTTTATTGAAAGTTTGAAAAATTAGGAAAAACAAATTTATTGAAATACTAGGATGTTTTTTGTGGAACTTATAATTGAGAAGCTTTAGTTGTGTCCTTGAATCAGGAAGTTGTGATGGAATTTATAGGCTGAAGTGAGTAGTGCAGTTTTTGCTACTTCAAGAATTTTCCTAAAACTAAGTTTCAATTTTCAGAGCACTCCAATGTGGACTTTAAGGTCTATCTCGATATTCTATTTTAATTTATTCAGTTTCTCAAGGAAAATAGTTATTTAGTATAGGAAAAAATGACTTCATTTGATCTTATACTTGGTCAAGGTATTGGAACTTTCTCTCGTCAACAAGTTTCCCGGTAATGATGTTTTTCCTTGAAGGAAAACACAGGTAAGCCAATAAACGGAACAACGACAACAACTAAGACTTATCTCAGGTCGGCTATACGGATCATATCACGCCATTGTTTACAGTTAAAAACCAATCACGATGTCTCATATAATTCATACCATAAAAGAATGACAAGAGTTTTACATTTGACTGTCAACCTAGTTAACACAACTCTCCTCATTTATTCGGACTTGGGATTGGCAACATATAGACAGATTGTACTGTCTATATTGGCGAACAATCCAATAAACGGAAAAGAAAAATAAAAGATATACACAAGGTTGATATTGGTCAATGATCTAAAAATATTGACTGTGATCTTCTTTGAGATGTCGGTCTAAATTCTAATGTGAAGGCATGAACTTTACTTGGTCAGACATTATATCAAATATCAATTAGGGATACTTACAAAAACCTCCTGAGGTTTGGACTAATTACAAAACACCTCGGAGATATTTGAAATTACAAAAAAATCCCTTATATTTGTTGTCTTAAATTTAAAGGGGTAATTATAATATTTATGTAAGTATCTTTGGGGATTTTTGAAATATTTTTATTTATGAAGGAGGAAAATGTAAAATAGAGTCAACCTCAATGTTTTTTTTTGCAATTTTTAAAAATCTTTGGGTTTTTGTAATTAACCAAAACCTGAGGGAGTTTATTGTAATTATCCCTATCAATTATGAAAATATCTAGTTTAAGAATAGTTTGGCCAATATTTGATTGATGGCTCTAAAGGCTGAATGCTATTTGGCACTAGCTCTGGCAAAGTCGACAACCGAAAATCTAGCAATTTTGTTGGGGGTTAAATTTCCCTTGTCTCAAATATTACTACTAAATTTTGTACCACTAATCATAGATGATATTAGATAAGTTTTGTGAGGACAGTTTCTGGATCTAAATTTGTGAGACGGATTCACACATAGTCCCAACTCTTGTTCTTTCTCCTGCTCTCTAGGTCCCCACTCCTCATCTCTCTTCTCTCATTGGTCCCCACTATTCTATTATCTTTTACTTTTTTATCTCATTATTCTCTCATGCCTTCATCTCTCTCTCCACATTACAATCCTCTTGTATCCCCTCTTTCCCCCTCTCTACAAGCCTAAAACATATAAAAATAATAAAAAAAAAAAAGTATAACTTGTTATGAAAAAATTATCACATTAGACTGGAAAAATATTATTTTTTATTAAAATAAAGTATTTCTTCGTATGAATAAATATCACTTTTTGTTAAAACATATAATTTCAATAATCACTTATTATGAAAAAAATCACTTTTACTATAACAAAGTATCACTTCTTTTGGAAAAAGTATCACTTCTTATTAATAAAATATCACTCCTTATACAAAAATATCACTTCTTATTAAAACAAATATTACTTTTACTTAAAGAAAGTAACCTATTTTTTATTAAAAAAGTATCATTTTCTTATTTAAAGTATCACTTCTTATTAAAGAAAAAGTGTAATTTTTTATTAAAATAGTATCGATTCCGATTTAAAAGTATCACTACTTATTAAAACAAATACCATATCTTTTTAAATAAAAGTATCGTTTTTTATTAAAAAAGTACTAATTCTTATTTAAAAGTATCAGTTCTTATCAAAACAAATCGCTTTTATTTTTAAAAAAGTATCATTTTTATTAAAAAACTATCAATTCTAGTCGGAAAAGTATAGATTATATTTTCAAAGTTTCATTTCTAATTTATGTATTTGTTTTCATTTGAGGAGAGAGAGTAAGACATGTGTGGACTCGGTTTTATTCTCGACCCTTTTAAATGATGTGTCAATGTTTTCTTATGAGTCATGACGGGTACCAATCACCTCTTCTGCGGCAGCACCTTCAATTTGAGGGATATTCTTATCACCTTCATCCTTACCCAGGGAAGTCTCAACCGCCTAAGGCCTTCATTACCCCAGCCGGTCTCAGCAGTGCGGGCTCTTGTACATTCCCTTCGATTTATTTGCAACCATCTTAAGGTCTTCTACTATCCCCCGACGGACGCAATGTCTTAGGGTCTTGGACAATGGCATCCATCGGAGTCTCAACTCCTTGGATTGTACTTTGAGCCAGTGTTAACTCCCCGTCTTCACCATCCTTTCTCTCATTTTGCGGCGTGCGGCGCGCTTCGGCCTTCAATGCAACTAACATTTCGATTGAGACGGACTTAAGCTCGAACGGCGTCGTTAATGTCCTCGCTCTTACGTAAATTCTTTTACTTCGCCTCCTAAGCGCATTGATTGGTCTCCACAACAACCTCCAACCCTGCTATGGTGGAGAGAGTTTCCCCCGCTCGGTGGCTCACCGGTGAGTGAATGATAGTGGGGTCACTCGCTCCCGAGACGCGGCCTTCGCAGATATAAAATAAATATGCGGGAAAGTAAGTTTGTTGAAAGTAAATGACACAAATATTTTATAGAGGTTCGAAGATGGAGTAATTCTTCTAATCCTCTCTTCTCCAACTCGACTCCACTATGTAATGGATCGGTTTAAGCGATTATCGATCTGGAGACAACTTGATCACACGGTTGGCTTCTCTTGCGACTCGAGCTTCTTCTTCGCAGGCAAGCGTCGTGCTACTTCACTCACTTTTCAAGTTCTTGGATTTGATCACGAAGTCCTCCAATAAACTTGATAATGGTTCGACCTTGAACCTTTCTACAATTACGACTTGGAAAGTACTAGACCCTTTGCTTCTTCAAATGTTTCTTCTTCAATTTGGTTGAAGTTATCTCTCCTTCACATCTAGTGTTCTAAAAAGCGCTAGGCGCTAGTCGGAGCGACGAACAGGGGGCTAGTGCCTAGGATGCCTAAGGAGGGACTAGGCGGGGCCTAGGCGGAGCCTTAAATATATATACAATTTTATGAATAATTCCCATAATCTGTAAAGTCTATAAACGATGTTTAAATTATTTTTTAACAGATCGGTATTTAAACTTTAAACTTTAAAGTAATTCAACACCAATAATCTAATAAAATTATAAATCATCTAAAATACAATACATTAACAAATATTGGATTGATTTATATAATATCAAATTATCAATGGAAAGATTTTGAGACCACTAAAAATTTTGCTTCATTTCTTTATTAAGAAAATTATATATATTCAATTTCACTTAAATCAATTTGGAGTCGTCGGTGCTACTTTCACTAGTCGGAGTCGTTTTATTAGGATTTTAGAAAAAAAAACATATAGGGTGCCTACACCGCCTAGGCCCTGCCTACGCAAAAATCCGGGTTGCTGGTGGCCACCTAGGCGGCCGCCTAAGGGGATTTTTAGAATACTATTCACAACTTGGGTTGGATCGAGTTTCTTAGAATTTGAGGCTTGAGGAATTGGTTGAATTGCTATAAGAATATTGCAGGTTAAATGCTTGTATATTGCTTTCTTGTTCGTGATTTAGTTTGTCAAGGTCACCTATTCTCAATAGCTTCCTCAGCCTTTTATAGTGCCCATTTGAAATTTTGCCCGTTGAAGAGATAGGCTAATTTCAAATGTCACATTGTGTTCGTTGACTTGTCTTTTCTTGGTTTGCAGCCTTGGAGATGTTGAGCTTTCCTCGTATTAATGGCATTTCAGCGTTTGCGGTGCGACGACACAAGTGCGATGTTTCCCATTGGCTTATTCCTTTTGCACAATTCAAGGCCAAATACTTTAGACCTAGCAACTTTGTCATATTACTAAATGAAGTAATATTCTTGACTTTAATTAACGGATCTAAGTCAGTGTTTTTGACTTATTCTTTGCCTTTACCCCAGGCGACTTAAGTCTGCTCCAATCATTGGATTGACTCAACCTGTCACTTCAACTTGTAGACTTGGCTTGAGTTGACTTGACCGACACTTATCATAGTTGTTCCTCGGTGACTTTCCTTGATTATCTTAATACTTACCTACATATTTGTCCGAGTTTTTCTTGTAGTGAGTTTGTCATTCAAAGCGTTATGGATTTCTCACTTTGCCATCTTAGTTTAATAAAATAGACAAAAATATGTGCATATACATGTATTCGCACTTTGTTCGTTGGCAAAGACCCATGGTTGGTATAAATTGGATGTTGACGGTGCCTCGGGAAATCCAGGGTATATCAAGATGTGGAGGCGTATTATTCATCGGATATGCTTGAATGTGATAGAGAGATGAAAGCTATTTTACTTGGTTTGGAATTGTGCTTGATGATTTAACCTTCTAAGTATATGGTGGGATCGGATTCACCCCGAGGTTTGGATTAATTACAAGAAAACTCGAAAATATTTTAAAATAAAAAAAAACCCTCAAGTTTGATTTTGTTTGATTAAGGATTTTTAAAATATTTTTTGCTTTACGAATAATTAAGAAAATATAAGAGAAAATCAAACCTCAAGGGTTTTTTTTTTCAAATTTTAAAACATGTTTTTTTTTTTTAATTATCCCTTTATCTTATTTATAAACACCGACTTTATCATTGGGATTGCAAGATTTGTTTCCGATCTCATTATTGATTTCTCGTTTCTATTTTAGATGAGTGGATCTCTTGTGAGACCGTCTCACGGATGCGGATCTATTAGTGAGACGGATCCCAAACCCAAACCCGATTGCCCAAATCTCTTCCTATACTCCTATCCATAGTTACACCGTTTGAAATCTCTGTGGAAGTGTGGAAGAGTTGAAGGGGACAATTGTTCCAATATTTCAAGTACTAATTAAATACAACAAACATTTTCTGAAGCCTGAATATCCTTGAAATCTTGACTAGAAACATCGGTGCGAAGGCTTAGGAGAGGAAGGGGGAGTCTGGATTTGGCTCACGGTGGTTCGGGGTAAATGGCTCAAATATATAGAGAATCATGGGGATCGAAGTTTTTCGCGTTTATCGCATGAAGAAGATGATGAAGAGGCCTTGAAATGGGCTGCCCTGGAAAAGATGCCCACTTTGATCGTCTCAGGATAAGGGTTTTGTTGGGATCAAAAGGTGCCAATGAAGTGGATGTTTAGAATCTTGAATTTCTGGACAAGAGGAATTTGGTTGAGAGATGGGTTATAGTGCGGCAGGGCTTTGCCTACTTTTGTCAATTTCAACATATATCAACATGATAGAGGTAATATTCGTGGAATGCAAACATACAACCATGGACATATTTTATTGAGCAAATGGTGGGAAGCTACCCACTTAGGATAGACAAAAGCTTTTATAACACGTGAGATAAAAAACTAAGTTTTCTACCCACTTTTGTGGTTCTTTTACCCAAATACCCTTGATATTTTTCTCTCACATATTTCTCTTTCACATTAATATACTTTCTTTATTTTGATTTTTAACACAAGTTTTAGTTTTTTTAAAACAAAATCAGATTTTTGTAAAATCGTTTATTATAAAAAAATTGAAAATAATTTAGAGTTTTTATTATTTTATAATTTCAAGATACTTTAAAAAAATAGAAAATATTTTGAAAAAATGGAAAAAAATTCGAAAAAATGTGTAGTTTTTTTTTTAAAAACCATTCTCATATTTTTGATTATTTTTTTGTTTTTTAAACAAATTATCGTTTTTTTTTATATTTTAATATTTAGAATTGAAAATTTGAATTTAATATGCATGTACACGATATATCGTGCCTATATTGAGCACAAACACGATATCATGCACAATATATCGTGCCTCAAAGCAAAAATTAGGCAAGATATATTGGGCACGATATCGTGTCTCGGTAAAAATTAGGCACGATATATCGTGCCTCAATTAAAATTAGGCACGATATCGTGCCCAATATTCATGCCCAATTTAAATAAGGCACGATATATCGTGCCTCGATTAAACAATATTCCCTAAACATGTGCACGATATACATGCAATTTCCATAGGCACGAAATGCAATTTCCATAGGCTCGATATGCGCAATTTCCATAGGCATGATATGCATGCACCCATAGGCATGAAATGTTTGACATGATAGGCACGATATGCATGAATTTGAATTTGCATAGGCACGATATGCATGCACTTTCCATAGCATTAAATGTTGAGAGAGGCAAAAATGCATAAATTGGTTGGCACGATATGCATAAATTAGGGGCACGATATGCAGTGTATGTATTTGGGGGGGGAGTGTACACGATTTTCAAAAAAAAAATAATTACATCAGATTTAAAATTCAAAATCCTTAAATTAAAAGAGGGGCGGTTTGGTCAAATTGGGTAGAAAAGAGTATTTTTAAGTTGGTGGGTAGAAAAGAATACCCACTATCCATAGTGGGTAATTCAAAAATTCCCCTATTTTATTTCTACTAAAAGGGCCTCAACCTAATATATCTTGATCTTTCTTTTCAGGGAATTTTTAATTCTCTCCATATACTTCCTAGCAGAAAGAAGCCTTTTACCATCCTTAAGGATGTCAATGGGATCATCAAGCCATATAATTATGTTGCAGCTGCGTTGCCATTTTCTCCTTTTTTTTTAGATGCTCTTTACCAGATTTTTCTGTACCCAATAGGAAAAGAAATTTTCCGTTAATTCTATACCAGAAAAATAAATTTATGTTGTACCAAAGAATAATAATTGATGAACCATTGCTAAAGAATAGTTCTAGATTTTTTTCCAAAAGGCAAGTATATTAATTATCAATATAAAAAATTGGTTAAATTGTAATTCTACAAACTAAAAAAAGTGAATTCGAGTGAGAGAGCTAATGGAGCAAAAAAAGTGTTATTCAGGGTATTATACTTACAAGGAGGAAGCAAAAGGCAGAGGAAGTGCTTGAATACTTTTTAAAGTAAAATTGATACATTAAGGAAAACTAATAATTTTAGAGAAACAACTAATACTTCTCATAAAAAACGAGCATTTTCAAAGCAACTACTAATGTCAATTTATTACTTTTAAAATATGTACTTTTTAGAGTAAAAATGATACTTTTTATAATAAAAAAGTATACTTAAACAAAGTTGTGTATAACTGCGACTAAATAATATCGATTACTTTGAAAACATATAATTTTAGAGTAAAAATGATACCATTTATAATAAAAAGTGATACATTTAAACAAGTTTGTATATAACTTTGCGAGGTAAATAATATCGAGTTATGTTACTTTGAAAACATATATTGTTTTGAGTAAAAATGATACTTTTTAGTAAAAAGTGATACCTTTGAACAAGGTTATATATAACTTTGCAAATAATAATCAATTTTATTACTTTGAAAACATATACTTTTTAAAATAAAAGTGATACTTTTTTAATAAAGAGTGATACTTTTCGAGTCTAAAGTGATATTATGTTAGGAAAAGTACTAATGAAATTTTGTTACTTGCAAAAAATGTACTTTTTAGAGTAAAAGTAATACTTTTTTAATAAAAGCGATACTCTTGAACAAGATTGTATATGAATTCGCAAGTAAATAATCAATTTTGTTACTTTAAAAATGTATATTTTTAGAATAAAAGTGATACCTTTTTCAATAGAAAGTGATATTTTTCGAATCTAAAGTGATGCAAATAACTAATAAAATGTAATTTTATTACTTTAAAACATAAACTTTTTAGAGTAAAAGTGATAATTTTGAACATGGTCACATATAACTTTGCAAGTAAATAATCGGTTTTATTAATTTAAAAGTGTATACTTTTTGAGTCTAAAATGATATTATATTAGGAAAACTACTAATGCAATTTTGTTACTTTGAAAACATATACTTTTAGACTAAATGTGATACTTTATTTAATAAAAGTGATACTTTATTTAATTAAAAAGTGATATTGTTAAATAGCTTACATGTTACTTTGCAAGTAAATAATCGATTATATTCCTTTGAAAACATAAACTTTTGAGTAAAATTGTATTTTTAAAATGAAAGATGATACTTTAGTTCCACATAATATTACAAAATGTCACTACCAACGCCACATAGAAATACTATTATGCCGACCTAATATTACAAAAATATCACGGCGCCTTAATAAAGATGATTGACTCTGATTTTACAATTTTTTTGAGTAATACATCCTGATATTACAAATTACTTTATACCAAATTGGTAAATTTCTTGTTCTACGAGAAAATATACACGTCCACCACAAGTATTTTGCCGTGTAACTTTTTTGTACTTTAGTTCCATAAAAAGTGATTATCGTGGCATGCACTCCTCATAAATTAGGTAAAAAAAAATACTATATATAAATCAAAGCAAGATATTTTGATATATTTTTATTCTAATTTTAAAATTCAAAAGCTAATTAATGAATTGAATGTTGAATTCACCTCTAAAACTAGTAGCAATCAACAAAGTTACGTCCTGCTATTGGTTGTTTTGTTGAGTGAGAATGCATTTGCGAGTAATGTATTTTTAAAGTTTCTGAATCTGGGGTCTTGAAAGGCTTGGGGCTAGAAAAGGAAAAAAATTATTTATTGGCATGCATAATAGCAATGTTGTAAAAAGCACTATGTTAGTGTTATTAAAGTTGGCAAATTTGGTCCGTTTAGCACGTGCATGTTTAGTGTTGTAACACTTGGTAATGCAACACTAGCTCACGAGAATGCGGGGCGAATTTTATGCCACATTACGTCGTGTTTGTGTTTTTGGCAAGATCTTTATATTGTGAATGTTCTTGATATTATTGATAATGTTTATCTTAATTGATTCAAAGACATCTTTTTAGATTGCCAATTATTCCTTTTTAATCACTTTCCTTGTGTAATTGATTCTTACCCACAAGGAAATGATTTTGTTTTCCGATTTCCTTCCTTTAGCAAGAAATCATCCATCTTGAAATGGGATAGAATTTCTTTTGATGGCTATAAAGAAGAGAAGTCGGACCTTGAAGAAGTTATCGAGCACAAGCATATTCATAGCTTTATTTTGCACTTCTTCAAGAAATCATTTTACTACATACTCTTATTCTTCGGGAGAAGAAGGTGAAGATCTACGGTGTGGATCGACTCGGCCGTTCAAGGAATTTGAAGTTGGAGGGATTCCAACAAGGTTGAGTGTTACGAAGAATCGATTTGAATATTAGTTTTATACGAGTGTTGGTGTATTAGATAAAGAGGATTCTTTATGCTTTTCGTAAATCCGATCGTATTTGTAATAACTCTTTGTTCTCTAATATTGGATTGTTTCTTCTGCAGGCGTGACCTCGTGCATTAAGATTGAGGAATCTAAACACGTTAAAAATCTCCGTGTTATTTTTATTCATTTTGTGTACTTGTGTTGGTAGGTTCAATGTTACAACATTAACATCAACACCTTGAGAATCTGTTACATTTCACGTAAGTAAGGGCACTGATTTTATCAATTGGCATCAAGAGCCTTCCACTAATCCTTATTAGTGTGATCCATTATTTTTATACGTACTAACATGGACGGCTATCGTGAGGAAGCTCGATTTCGCGACCGCCTCTTCTCATTGGAACAAATTTCTCCTTTGGAAAGCAAAGATGAGAGCCTTCATCAAATCTGTGGATGAACGTGCATGGAAATCTATCTGGCGGTTGGACACCTCCTACCCACCTTGTTGATGGTAAGGATGTTCGAAGAAAGAAAGCTGAATGGACAAGCTGCGATGATCAATTAGCAAATTCAAACTCAAAAGCACTCAATGCAATCTTGATCTTGTGGATGAAAATCGATTCAAACCGATCTCTACCCGTGAAACCTCAAAGGAAGCATGGGACATCTTGCAAGTTGCCTACGAAGGAACCGAATTTGTAAGAATGTCTAAACTACAAATGCTTACTTCTAAATTTGAGAATCTTCGCATGAGTGAAAATGAAACCATAAGTGATTTTAATTCTAAACTCTGTGATATTTCAAATGAGTCCTATGCCTTAGGGAAAAAATACTCAAATTTTAAGCTTGTCAAGAAAGTTTTAAGGTCTCTTCCTGAAAGGTTTGCCTACAAAGCGACTGCTATAGAAGAATCAAAGGTTCTGTCAGAGATGAAACTTGATGAACTAATAGGGTCCCTTCAAACCTTTGAAATGAACCTGGAAGAAACAAGAAAGGAGAAACTCAAGGAGGCAAGTTATAAGAAAGAAAAAAGCAGGGAGATCGCTTTTCAGGCTGAAACATCAGATGAATTGACTCTTGAAGCAGGAAAAGAAATTCAAGAATCATTCGCATTACTTACCAAGAATTTCAGCAAACTGTTTAAACAGGCAAACAAGGGAGGGAATTTCCCCAGAACAGGAAAGAATTCTGGACCTCAGAGAAAGCAAAATGACAGTGGAAAAGGCATAAAATGCAGGGAATGTGGAGGCTTTGGACATATTCAAGCCGAATGTGCAAATACCCTGAAGAAGAAGAATGGTAAATCATTCACCACATCATGGAGCGATGATGAACCAGATGAAGAAGAAGAAGAGGATGTAAGCAATCAAGTTGCCTTCTCTGTTACAAAGGAAGAGGTTGGTTGTAAACAAACGCACCCTAGTCTCTACGGTGTTACTACACCAAAGCAGTATAACTCTAACTTTCCTTTTTCTGAATCGTGCTAACTAACCCGTACTTCCCGGAGAGGAGGAAACGAGTCGGATAATGGGAGTTCGAGGATGAATCGGGAAGTAGATGAAGAAGAACTTAGAAGGGTATACCAAAAAGCCGCTTGAAAAATGCTTAGTAGTCGCCAAGACCAATGAGACTACGGAAAAGAAGGTAGTGTCTCTTCTTTGTTGAAAAAGAGGCACTCAAGGGTGATGTTATAAAGTTCGAAAAGATGGCAATCGAAAGAAAAGAAGAACTTGACAAAGTGAAGAAAGACCTCGGTGAAATGGCTACTTACGTAAAAGGTTGAATGCAGGCAAGGGTAGATTAGATGAAATCCTCTCTCAAGGAAAAAACCAAGAGTGCGGGTATTGGTTTTGGTTTCAATACTAACAAAAACTATGCTAAAAAAAAAAAAAAACTCTAAAATTGTTTTTGTTAAAGAAGGAACATTATTCGATCACAATGGAAAAAGAAGCAATGCTTTTGTTCCTATTTGTCATATTGCAATAATCTGGCCATATAAGACCTAAGTGTTATCGTCTTGAAACACTATAGGCAAGGCGAGTGCAAACTCCGAGTGTTCCAACATCGGCAAAGAAACACTCCTCATTTTAAAATCAATTTATCAAACAAACCCAGGAAAATGCGGGTGAGGAAGGATGAATTCTCTTGCTATGTTGTTCACTTTGCTTTGAAAGCCAATGTGATTGAATCATGGTACTTTGACTGATGGTTGCTCGTCATATGACGGAGAGTTGGAAAAAGCGGCGATTTTGAAAAACATGAGAATAGATTGGTTCTTTTGGTGATGGTGCTAAAGGCAAAGTTTTGGGAAAAATGACCTTGAATGTGTCGAGGTCTTCCTTCTCTAAAAAAATGTGTTGTATGTTGAAGGACTAAAAGCCAATCTTATTAGTATCGATCGACTTTGCGGCGATGATTTGCTTGTAAAATTTGATAAGAATGTATGTCTTTGTGTTTGACAAAAGCGATAAATGCATTTTGAAAGGTAATAGGTCCTCTCGATAATCTGTTATCCGATAGAGGAACATGTTGATGTTTCAACACTTCTCTTGTGTGTAATAAATCCCTCCGAGTAACACTTTGAATTGTGGCACCAAAAGCCGGGACACTTGAATTTTCGTGGTATCTTGAATCTTATTAAAATAAAAATGTGTTAGGAGTCCCTAAACTTGATAAAGATCATTCGGTGTAACGTGGTCCATGTCAATTGGGAAAGCAGAAGAGAGAAACACATAAGGTGTTGCAACATCTCAAAGACTTCACACTTTGTCGGAAGTTATGCATATGGACCTTATGGGACCAATGCGGTCGAAAGCATAGGGGGTAAGAAATATGTGTTTGTGTGTGTTGATGATTTCTCCAGGTTTACTTAGGTTGACTTTATTAGAGAAAAATCCGACACCTTCACTTTGTTTTTTCAAAAAATTGGTGCTTAGATGAAAAATGAAAAGGGATCTAATATTGAAAGAATCGAAGTGATCACGGTAGAGAATTTGGAATGCTAATTTCTCTAATTTTTGTGAAAAACTTGGAATCATTCATGAATTTTCTCGCTCCTATTACCCTCAAAGAAAAACAGAGTTGTTGAAAGAAAAAATAGGACTCTCCAAGAGATGGCACGTGTTATGATTAACTCCAAGAAAATTTCTCCTAAAATGTGGGTTGAAGCTGTGAGCACTGCATGTTACATCATTAATAGGGTTCATTTACGTCCTGGTACTAATATGACACCCTATGAGATTTGGAAAGGTAAAAAGCCCAATATCGGTTACTTTCATGTGTTTGGATGTGTTTGTTATATTCTAAATGACAGACAACATCTGGGTAAGTTTGATTCGAAAAGTGATATGGGAATTTTTCTTGGGTATTACATAATGAGAGAGCCTATAGAGTCAACAACATGAGAACTCGTACTATCATTGAATCTATAAATGTTGTAGTGGACGATACTAAAGATTTTGCGAAACTTCCGAGAGACAAAGATGAAGAAGGAGCGAGGAGAGATTGAGTCCAATATGGCCTTTGAAAGTGAAACCGGTGATGTTACAACACCTGGTCATGCACCATTAACGATGCGATCTTTGAGTCGAGAAGCAAATGAAGCCACTAAGTTCGACATTTTCGATCAAGTCAGAAAAGAACCGCCCAGCGAGAATAAAGAAAAACCACCCCATGGATCAAGTGATTGGGAAGTGTCGAGAAGGCATAAAGACAAAGAGGTAAAGAGAAGGTAAATTATAGGGAAATGGTAAGATTTGTTTGTTTTACTTCTCTCATTGAACCCAAAAATGTTAAAAAGCTCTTGTTGATGAGTATTGGGTGAATGCTATGCAATTAGAACGGAACAATTTGAAAGAAACAATGTGTGGGATCTTGTTCCTAGGCCTGAACATTCTAATGTTATAGGAACCAAGTGGATTTTCAAAAACAAAACTGATGAACTTGGTAACGTAACTAGAAACAAAGCTAGGCTAGTGGCTCAAGGCTACACACAGGTGGAAGGAGTTGACTTTGATGAAACTTTTGCCCCGGTAGCCAGACTTGAGTCCATAAGACTCTTGCTTGCTTTTGCTTGTGTTCTTCAAATCAAATTGTTTCAGATGGATGTCAAAAGTGCCTTCCTAAATGGTTTTTTGAATGAGGAAGTGTTTGTTGAACAGCCCAAAGGTTTTGAAAATCCCCATTTTCCCAACCATGTTTTTAGACTTAAAAAGGCCCTATATGGGTTGAAGCAAGCTCCTCGGGTTTGGTATGAAAGGTTGACTACTTTTTGTGTGATAAAGGCTATAAAGGGGAAGTGTTGACAAAACTCTATTCATCCAAAAATTTAGTAATGGTATCACCATTGCTCAAATTTATGTTGATGACATAGTGTTTGGATCAACCTCTAAACAAAAACTTGATGAGTTTGTTGACTACATATCTTCCGAGTTTGAAATGAGCATGGTAGGAGAGTTGAATTATTTTCTTGGGCTTCAAGTTAAACAATTTGATAAAGGTAATTTTATCACTCGAACAAGTATGCAAGAACCTTGTCAAAAGATTTGGGCTGGACAATAAAAAGCACATGAAAACTCCCATGGGCACTAATGATAAATTGTCCAAAGATGAAAATGGCACCCTATTGATCCTACTCTCTCTGAAGTATGATAGGGAGTCTTTTTGTATCTCTTTGCTAGTAGACACGATATTAGCTATAGTAATGTCTGTGTGTGTGCTAGATATCGTCATGTCCCAAAGAATCCCATTTGAAAGCCGTGAAGAGAAACATTCGTTATATTAATGGGATTTGTTGATCTTGGTATCTTGTACTCTTTTGATACTAACACTAATTTGGTGGTTTTTAGTGATCTTTGATTGGGCGGGTGATGTCGATGATGAAAAAGCACCACTTTGGAGGGTGCTTCTACCTTGGGAACAATCTTGTTTCTGTACAGTGAAGAAACAAAATTGTATTTCATTGTCCCTATTTGAATCGAGTATATTGCATTGGGAAGTTGTTGCTCCCAAATGTTATGGATGAGACAGGATGTTGGTGATTATGGGATTGAAGAGAAAATTCTTCTTTGCTTATTGCGATAATTCAAGTGCCATAAATATTTCTAAAAATCTGTGCAACACTCTAGAACTAAACACATCGATATTCGACACCATTTCATTAGAGACTTGGTTGAGAATAAAATTGTTACCATTGATTTTGTCACTCTTGAGAATCAAATTGCGATATTTTCACCAAAGCCCTAGACTTCCAAAGGTTTAATTGCACAGAAACAGTCTGGGTGTCATACTCTCTGGCGAGTGTGGGTTTCAGTGTTGCAACACCATGTGCATCATTTCTCCTTCTTGATGTGTTGCAACCTCTTTTTGATCTTAATTCTTGTGCATTAGACATTTTGCATTTTTAAGATCATTTCATTGGCTTTTTCTGTTTTTATTTTTGTAACCCTATTGAGTACTCCTTTGATGTACTTTTACTTTAAAAACAATTGTGGGTCAAATTGCAAAAGAATGATTTTTCCCATGTGAAAGATGTATTTATTTTTGGGCCTTTTGTGGAAAAAGCTGCCCTTACATTGTGTGTGAAAGCTATTCAGTTGTGAACCATTCTCTGTTCTTTTATATGCTTGAATCTTGTTATGATCTTCTGAGAAAGAGCTACCCATGTTTTTGGAGCGAAAGCTACCGACTGGCTAATTGTTTTTCTGCTGATTCCTTTCACTCAAAAGATTTATTAAATGGGAAAAGGATTTTGATCCATTGACTTTGTATGGTGGTGTTCTTGAAAAAGGTGGTACAACCTTTGGGTTACCGCGACCGAAACGTCACGAGGCCTTTTTATTCCTGTCAGAAATAAACTCATCATTCTAGACATCCCTCAGGATCATTTTTGGGCTTGTGGAAAATATTTTCTCTCTTGATTCGATGTGGTGTATTATTTTTGGAAATGATTTATTCCTTAAATTTGTCTCACGATTATAAAAGGTATTGATCATCGTGGTTATTTTTGGAATATTGCTACCTTGACTTATGGGACTTTTCCAAATATATTTTTGAATTTTCAAAATTGCAGTTGGGAATTTTTTGGACACTTCCTTTTTGACCGCCATCAGTATCTCTCCTACACAAGGAAATTATTTCTCTTCCCTTCATATATACTCTCATTCATCCTGTACTTGGAAAAACCCTTTCGATTCCTCCCCCTTAGATTTTTTTTCTCTTGTCTCTCTCTAACCCAAATCTTCAAAGTATCTTGTGTTTGTTGATCTTGTTTTTCTGATTCTCATCCAATGGTACGCACAAGAGAAACAGATACTCGAGGAATTAAGGAAGTTGCAAGCGAGGAAACAGGAAACCCGGTTCGAGAACCCCGCTCGCGTGGAAGCGAGATCTTCATTTGGTGGTGCCACTTCGGTGTGGCAACCGCTCAGTCATCTCCGGGCGTGGATTTAAACAACCCACCACCGGTGAAACAAACCTAATTTCTATGGTCTTGTTGTTTGCTCAAACCCGAGAGACAAGGGAACCGGATACCTCATCTATGGGTAATGTCAATCAACCATCCAAGTTGTCTCCTCCTCTTCACGAGTGAAACCCGGCGATCAATGCTTTGCGAGAACATACTTTCGAAAGCGGAAAAATGGTGTGCCTATGGACCGGGAGACGAGGAGGAAGCTTTGTGGCAAGAAAAAACGGCGCGCCATCTACGAAACCTTCCGGAGGATTATTCGACGGATGGTGTTCACTGATTCTTAAGATGAAACTCTCGGGAAGACCCTCACGGTAAACCTCCCTCTTCGTACTAGTGCTATTGTACCCTCGAGGATACCTCTTCGTCCGATAGTGAAAGCGGCCGATCGGACTTGGTTCCAGGCGATCATCTTTGGAATAGACACTAATGAGGGTGACAATGTCGTGATACAACACCAGTTTCACACCGGTTCTCCGAGGATTCTCGATCATGAACCCCCGACTCGAATTAGAGGCCGCGGGGGTAAGTTTTCCGCCTTTTACTCTCGAGAATAAAAATCTTTGGGAGAGTGTTGTTCGGAGGGAAATCTATGTGAACGACCTATCAAAATGGATGATCATGCTAAATTTGGTATTCTTCCACTCCTTGGGAACATAGATCTCCTTGGTTTCATTACTCACATTGGTAAGTATGTTGATCGTGTTGTGAGGGAATTTTCCGCAACTTTGCCCTTGAGATTTCTGATCACAACTCTGCTAAGTATGGGTGCGTGTGGGTTCGACGGAAGGTTTACTCATTTACTCCTGCGAATATTAATGCGGTTTTAGAAGGAAATAATGCGGATGATTTGGATCAGCCATCTGACATGGATGCAATTGCAAAAGAGATAAGTGGGGGTGTGAAAGAAGTTTGGCCGGGAACGCAAGAAAAATTTAAGGCCAAAGACTTGACCAAGAAGTACACTCTTCTTCACAAAATTGCACTTTGTAACTGGACTCCTACAAAGCATTCCTCTTCAGTCACTATGGATCAGGCCACCCTGTTGTATTGCATTGGGACCAGACATCCATTCAACATTGGGAAAATGATCTTCGACATCATCGGGACTCATCTTTGGGTACACCAAGACTTATGGTATTCTCCCTTCCTTTCTTTAATCTATAAAGTGCTTGTTTCTCGGGGTTTAAAAGAAGGCATCCGAGGATCTAGTTCGTCCCTGCTCCCATTTCCATCTCGGTTAAAATCCTCAAAAGTGGGAAGATAAATGACCTACCTCTCCCTCCTCCTTCGTTTCCCTTTCTTTGGGGCTTCTTCCAGTGTTGCAACACCGGGAATTCCGCACTTGAAGCCACTTACGTCTTGAGATAGTGAAGTGAACACCAAGTCAAATCTTGGACCTCGAAGAAGTTAGAAGCATAGGGTCTTCTATCCCGACTCCTTGCTCCTTCTCGGAGTTCTTTGCTTTGTTGCTCAAAAAGGGGAGTAAGTGGTCATGTTAATGATGATCTTGATGACTTGGCGGATCTTTGCCATTGCTCTTTTGAAGAAGCACATTTTGAGGGGAGTCTAGTCTTTGAGGAAGATCTTTCGAGGGGGAGTCTCAATCTCCATCCGAACATGAAGTTGACTACGAGGGGAGTCGAAGGAAGCAAGTGGCTCGATTGAATTTGCAACATCTCGAATGTTCTTGTTTGTTTTTGTTCAAATGATTAATCGTGTTAAACTAGTTCTGTTAGACTAGTATTTTGGACAAAGTGTTGGATGTATTTTGAACTGTTTGCATGCTTTTCGAATGTGCTAACTTGCGGGTTTACATTATTGACTTCTCTTGTCATATCCTATATATATCTGTTAAGTGTTGTTTTGAACAAAAGTGCCAAAAGGGGAGATTGTTAGTGTTATTAAAGTTGGCAAATTTGGTCCGTTTAACACGATGCATGTTCTAGTGTTGTAACACTTGGTAATGCAACACTAGCTCATGAATCGGCACAGGCGGATTTTATGCCGTCTCGTGTTGTGTTTTTGGCAAGATCTTTATATTGTGAATGTTGTTGATATTATTGGTAATATTTATATTAATTGATTCAACATTTTTTAGATTGCCAATTATTCCTTTTTAATCACTTTCCTTGTGTAATTGATTCTTACCCACAAGGAAATGATTTTGTTTTTCGATTTCCTTTCTTTAGCAAGAAATCGTCCATCTTGAAATCGGGATAGGAATTTTTGATGGCTATAAAGAAGAGAAGTCGGACCTTGAAGAAGTTATCGAGCACAAGCATATTCATAGCTTTATTTTGCACTTCTTCAAGAAATCATTTTACTACATACTCTTATTCTTCGGGAGAAGAAGGTGAAGATCTACGGTGTGGATCGACTCGACCGTTCAAGGGATTTGAAGTTGGAGGATTCCAACAAGGTTGAGTGTTACGAAGAATCGATTTGAATATTAGTTTTACACGAGTGTTGGTGTATTAGATAAAGAGGGATTCTTTATGCTTTTCGTAAATCCGATCGTATTTGTAATAACTCTTTGTTCTCTAATATTGGATTGTTTCTTTCTGCAGGCGTGGCCTCGTGCATTAAGATTGAGGAATCTAAGCACGTTAAAAATCTCCGTGTTATTTTTATTCATTTGTGTACTTGTATTGGTTGGTTCGGTGTTACAACATTAACATCCAACACCTTGAGAATGCATTACATTTCACGTAAGTAAGGGCACATATTTTATCACACTAGGCGCTAGTTAGGCGGCAGGCTAGGGCCTAGCGCCTAGGAGGATTAATCGGGGCTAGGCGGGACCTGAGCGGGGTTAGGCGTGGTCTAATCGGAAAATAATCGCAGGCGGACGAGGGAGGCCTAGCGCTGGCGTGGATTAATCGGGGCTAGGCGGGACTTTTTACAACAGAGCATAATAGTCAATAGAGCTTACACGTCACCATCCAACTATAATGAGGATGTGATTGACCCATGTGGACCGCTCCCAAATTTAAAAGAATGCCTACGGGTTTCGGGTATTGGATCCGTCTCACGAATTTAGACCTGTGAGACGGTCCTATACAAGTTTTTGCCGTTTCGGATTATGTTATCATCTGATTAAGGGGATAAGGGGATGGGATAATCCACCCACTTAGCCTTTTTAGGTGGTTCTCGAAAAAAAACACAAAATAGACGGGAAAATTAGTTATTTAGAAACAAGTCTATTATCTTTGAGATATATATATACACACACACACATAAAGGGTTAGGATCAAGGCAAAAACTTGTATAAGACTGTTTTACGGGTCTCATTCAGAAGATAGATCTCCTTACCCGCCCAACCCGACCCCTTACCCGCGATCCGTCAGTTTTTTTTTATTTTTCTTCTTTCTTTTTTCTTTTCTATTTTCCACTCTCTCACACGTTCTCTCTCTCACTTTCTCTCGGACCTTTTTCACGTCTCTCACGTTCTCTCATACATAGGGTTCAATTTCCGTTCAATTCAAGTTCTCTTACGTTCTCACATTCACGTTTTCTCACGTTCGAGGTTGGTTCGCGATTTTCTCTCACGTTCTAACCTAGAGTTTTCAATTTTGGAGTTAAATTCACAATTTCGCAATTGTGAGTTAAATTTGAGTCCTCTTTGGTTTTGACATTCACGTTCTACCAGGTTCGTGTTCTCTCAAGTTTTTCATCGTTCTCCAACTATTTGTCACCATTTGTAGGTGGATTTCTCAATGAAGTAGTTCGAGTTCTCTTATGTTGCAAAGGTATTTTTGATTATCTCCTCTTCTTCTTCTATTAGTCCTCATGTTGTTTTTAGCGGATGAGTTCAATTCGCCATTGTAATACCCTAGGTTTTGATTTCTTGTTGTTTATGTTAATATGTTTTTAAAAATAGTGTATTGATTTTCTAATTACTCATGTCTTATTCCAATTATCGTAAAATACATGTATGAATATTTAAGTATCGAAATTGTGTTAAAAGTATCGAGTGTTTTGTATATTTGTAGATGGCTCACAAGAAATTATTGATCCAAAGGAGAGGAAGGAAGGGGAAGGGGAAGGGAAGGGGAAGGAGAAGGGGAAGGGAAGAAGCAACCTAGGACAAGGCATGAGGGAAAAAGCTAGAAGAAAGAAAATGTTAGTTGTCGTGAGTTGCAAAATCTTGCTAATGATCAAGGGGTGTTGTGTACAAACCTTTGGCGAAGAAGGAAACATTCTTTGAAGAGATTGAAAAAGATGAGAATAAAGTTGGTGATGGTCAAAGGAGTGTTGTGGAAAAACCTTTTGAGAAAAAAGGAAATGTTCGAAAGAGACTGAAAAAGTTGAGGATAATGTTGATGTAGGTGAAGATATTGCAGCAAAGGAAGTTGATGTAGATCAATTTGGAAAGGGTGTTGTAGACGAACCTGGAAAGGTTGCTGCAGTTGAACCTGGAAAGGCTGGTGAAAAGCGTAAATCTTCGCGGGAGAAAATTGGAAAGAAGGATTCTAAAAGTCCACGAAAGAAAATCAAGCTATCCGAGGAAGATACTAAGAAGTTTGTGCACTTTTGTATTTCTTTTTAGTATTCGAACCTTTGCCTGTATTAGTGCATTTTTTGAATTGAATATATATTTTGTATATCTATGCATGTTTGAAGTATCATGTTTTATGCTTGTAAGTATTAGAAATTGAATTAAAAGTATCAGTTTTTATATCGATTGCATTTTTAATATTTTAACAATATTTTTATCACTATGCATTTTAGAAGTGTTGGCGTGCGTTTTGGTCAACAAGTAGAAATATGTAAAAGATTTAACACGTGGAAATGAAAACGCGTCGTAACGTATATTTATTTCGGCTAATTATGCCTTTTTTGTATTTTGCCGAGCAGAATATTGGGGTCGGTCTTTTTATAATTTGTTACTATCGCCTCCCTTTCTTTTCTCCTTTTCGGACTTTTTATACCCCTTTTGAGTAAGTGGGTTTACAATAGTCATCTTTGCACTAACTATTCATTAATTAATAAAATAGCTAAAAAACGACACATGTCCCTCTATAGTTGTGCATGTCGGCCCAAAACTTGCCACTTGTCGACTTCTCTTCATAATTCTCGACATGTGGGTTCGATACCAATAAAGTGTCAAGCATGGGCATGTGTTTATTTTTACGGTGTCGCGCGCGTGCGTTTCATTTGAAACTTGGGCTCGGGGCTCGGGGCTCGTAGCCGTGTTGCGGTTGGGCTCGGTAGCCGTTGGGCTCGTGCGAGGCGAGCCTAATTCGTGACGTGTTGTCGTACATCATTGTTGACGTCACCCGTAGGTCACCTATTCGAATATGTGTCGATCGATGACGTGGATTAATTTCTCACGGCTCGGCTCGGGTATCATCAAAGGCCCCCAAGTTTGATTTCGAGAGAAGAATATACGAGATCGGAGTTAAACTTTAATGCTAATGATGAACATTTAATGGGAAAATGGATTTCTCCAAGGTTTAGTTCTTTCCTGGCACTGTCGCGTAGCAATTAATGCTTGAAACGGGCGCATTGGTGGGTTGCCATAATGACAGAACACGTGGCATCTTGTGTTTGGACCAATCTTGCGGGAACCGAAAAGGTACGTCATTCTGTCGGTGGGCGTGGGGACACGACATTTTTGACATGTTTGGACGGTTTTGAGTTTTTAAAAGCGCGTCTTTTTCGAATAATTGTCGCGCCTATCGAGGAACCCTATCTATAAATACTCGCGTTTCCCTTCATCATTCATTTTCGCAACCATTGACCTTTGAGTTAAAGCAACTAGAACCGAAGCAGAAATTTGAGTCGGCTTTCCAAGTTCGTGAGACTTCAAACTTAGGTATTTTTTCAAAATACTCTCCCTTTACCTATAAATGTCTTCTTTTGAGGATAGTAGAGTCGTAGTTATAGTGTTGAGGTTGAAATCGAAGACCCTCCTCCGAACCTTCTCGTTTCTTTCTCACCAAGCCACGGCCATCACCGCCTCGTAGTCCGAGCGTTATTCGGATATCTTCTCCGGATTCTCCACAGCGGAACGTCTTTGGGGCGACTCATACTATCTTGATCCGACACTAGTGACCGTCTTTAGAGAGGAACGGTGTATCAACCCGGACCGACACAAGCAAGTTCCGAGCGAAGACTACTTAAGCGTTGATTCTAGGCGATACCCGGCAAGAAGAAAAGACAAGGACCCATCGGAGCTGGAGCGTGACAACGTAGAGTGAGTAGATGAACCATCCGGCGATTCGAGGCGGGAGAGGCCGCTAGGGCCCATAGGCCACCGTAATGGCGACGGCGGCCCGGAGGAGGCCCTCTCGTCTCGTGTCGAGCCTCGGTGGACGCCGAGTGATATAAACGATATCCCGAGCATGCGATGATTCGGGAGGTAGATGAGTTCCGGCGGAGGTACCATATTCCAAGTGGTATCAATTTTTGGGTAAATTAGGACGCACGGAAGTTCCCAAGTACCCACCGAGAGGGTTGCACGGGCTGTATTTGCTCCTAGCCTTCTATATGGTTTAAGATTTCCCGCCGGCTTTTCTCACGCGGTGGTTTTGCAAGTGGGGTATGCATCCGACCAGTGCACCCTATTTCTGGGGCGAGGATCATTGGCCTCCTGGTGATGTTTCACCTGGAAAAATATCCTCGCCCCAAATTTAAGGAGATGAACGAGCTCTTTGTATGGCGGCGACTCGTCGTCGTCTCGGGGACACCATCCGGATGGTATTACGTACAAACGAGGGGTATCCGGACGGTTTGGTGGAAGGTCTCCTTCTTCTCGAAGGAGTGGAAGGATAAATGGTTACGGGTGAGTGGCGAGTGGGCAAGCTCGTGTGGGAGATAGAGAAAGTGAGACCGTTCTTCATCCCCATCAAATTTTGTTTTTGGTTCTGATAAGTCTTATCTTTTTCCCTTTCTCTCGCTTTTTTCATTTCATCGTTTCCTTTTCGTAATTGTCTTTTCTTTCCACCTTTATAGGGAACCAAGGCATCAAAGGGCCCTCTCATCGCCCACTTTTATTGAAGGTGGAGAACATCCAGCCCGGGAATCATGGACAGCGGATTGAGAGGTTGGCCCGAGGCCAACTTGCGCCGCAGTAGTTTGAGGCTCGCTCCGCCCGCCCGACCCCGAAGAGGGGGCGGCTCGGGACGAGGCGGCCGAGCGGGAGGTGGAGGTCGAGAGAGTGCCTCAACGAATCCTCTCGTTAATGAAGAAATACGGCCCCATTCTCAGAAACGGTGGCGGCGCAGCGAGTGAGTGCGCCGCCTCTGCGACGACTAGTCCCGTGGGCGAGATCATCCGTGCCCATAGGCGAACCACTGCACCGGGCCGCCGAGTGCGATCGCGTTCGAGGTAAACACTTGTATTTTTCACAATTCCTTTTAAATTGTCTTTTTGTTTTCTTTTGATCTTTCTTCTAATTGGTGGTTGCTTTATGCGGGCGTGGCTTGGATTTGCGTGCACGTCTTCGTGATGTGAGGAACACAAAGACGGCGAACTCGGGTGGTGCCGATCAACTGCGGATGTGGAGGCGGCTCGGAGAGAAGATATCCGGGCCAGAACGCCCTGGCGATGGAGTGCCGAGGCGGTGCGACCTCCTCTTCAAAGGAGAAGAGGAGGGATTGTGATGGAGGATCGATCAGACGAAAGGGTTGGTCGAGCGGCGCCCGAACATCCCGAGCGACATTGAGAAAAGGAAGGTCCGCGAACTTTCTCGGATGACCTCGGCGAGGAAGGTCATTTCATTCCTCCAAACCAAGCAAGAGATGAATATTGCGAGGGAATGGTTGGACTACGCCCTCGGTGGTTTGTGGAATTCGTTCGATGTGCCACGCCGACAGAGGAGCAATCAAGGGTCTTCGGAGGCAGGTCAGGCCGCAATGACGTCCCGGCTCGTGCCTGGACAAAAGGCATCGAGCAATTCTGCTTTCAGAGATCAAGCCGAAGAACAGATTCGGTATGCCATAGCCATGTCCGGGGCGGATGATTGGGATCTTATGGCATGCGGTTGGGGGACTCATGAGCTAGAGAAAAAATATGCCGACTGGAAAGACGGCACGGGATCCGCAGGAAGCCTATGCTACCCTTCAAGGGGTACAAGAATCTTTTAAGACTCAAGCGGATGAGGCCACGGCTCGAGCCAATTCCGAGAGAGAGGCTGCTGCGAGGGCCGAGGCAGCGAGCGAGATCGGGCCCAAAAGGTGAAGAAGAAGAGCTCGGGGTTAAGGTCGCCGAACCGAACGTCTTTGCCACGCTTCGAGCCGAGGAAATGGAGAGGCGTCTAGCCGATGTACGTAGGGAGGTCAAGAAATCGCCCGTCGGCAAACCGAGGAAGTTCGTAGAGAGGCCATTAAAGCTTACAAAGACTCCGAGGAGTATGCATTCATGTTAACCCTGTGGCCATGCGACCGGACCTCCAAGAAATTCTTGATTTACTTAAGGGCGGGCGTCTTGTTGCTCGGCTTGAGGAAGATTTGGCCCTCCTGGGAGGCGATCTCGATACCCTTCGGCCGAATTTTGCAGAGGCTCCTAATGCGCCGGGGCTCTCTTCCTCCGGACGTGGAAGAAGTCGCTTCTAGCGGTCCGTCGAAATTCCGCCCCGCTCGATCTTGATGCTTTTATATGTACTCCTAGGTAGGTAATTTGGCTTCGTGCCTCGAGATGTAATGGGCTCCGGCCTCCCTATGTAATTATTTTTGAAGTAGAAATGAATTGTTATTTTCCTTTCCTGTGTATGTGTTTCAAGCTTTTTGTGGATGCTCGGCTCTTTCCTTTTTGTAAGATTGTTGCTGTCTTCTTTTTCCTCTTATTTTCCCAAGTACGGGGCTCGGTTTTCAGTGCTTCTGAATAAGGGGATCTGCTCGCCTTAATCGATTCTTGTACTCAGGGATATAAACCTGTCCTTTATTTTGTTTTTGAAATTTCGTTTATGAACCGAGTCCTTATTACGCTCGGCGCATAATCGAATCCTTATTTTGTGCTTGGTACATGGCCAAGTTTTCACTTTATGCTTGGTGCGTAACCAAGTCTTGATATCGGTGCTCGGTGCATAACCAAGTCTTTATGTTGTGCTCGGTGCGAATCGAGTCTTGATTTTGTGCTCGGTGTGTAACCAAGTCTTCACTTTATGCTCGGTGCGTAACCAAGTCTTGATCTCATTGCTTGGTGCATAACCAAGTCTTGATATTGTGCTCGGTGCGAATCGAGTCTTTATTTTGTGCTCGGTGCGTAACCGAGTCTTTATTTTGTGCTCGGTGCGTAATCGAGTCTTTATTTTGTGCTAATGAATGCGAACCGAGTCTTTATTTTGTGCTCGGTGCGTAACCAAGTCTTTATTTTGTGCTCGGTGCGTAACCGAGTCTTTAGCCGTGGTGAGTAAAAACTTCGTTTTCTTTTAGAGAGCTCACGAAATACCAGATGAAAGGATAACTCTTTGGAATCCTATTTGGATCATAGATCGACCCCAAATCTTCACTTTATTGATAATACCGCTTCAAGTATGCTACATTCCATGGATGCATAAATTTTTCTCCACTCAAATATTCTAACTGGTATGCCCCACCCAGATAAGACGTGGCGATCCGAAACGGGCCCTCCGGTTCTTTCCTTCCGTCCTTTCTTACGTTCCCTTGTCGGTGCTCGGGGCGGTTACTTGCCATGGCTTCTTCCGCACAAATATGGCGTTCCGCGCGGATTAGAAATTCTTGATACGAGGTCGCCCCGATTCGTGGATAGAGTAATTGAACCAAGTCTCGGGGCTAGTCCGGCCATGGTCGCGATCAAAATGGCGTCATCGTGACACCGGTTCCATCTCTCGAACTTGTTTATTAAACCGAGAAATATAACTCTTCAGGGGCTCGTCTTTCCCTTGTTTGATGTTTACGAGGGAGTCTTTAGGCGCGGCTCGGACTTTGGACGTTAAGAAATGTGTCGTAAAGCGGAGGCTAGATCCCCCATGCTTGAATGGATCCCCTGCGCGGGGTCCTAAACCAACGGTGGGCTCGGTCGCCCAAAGTCGTGGGGAAGGCCTGCGAGAGGATGGCATCGCTTGGTTTGTATAGTTCCATCCATGCTAAGTACTTGTGAACGTGAGTGGTCGGGTCGGTTTCCCATTATAGAGGCCGACACGGGGATTTTCAACTTTGGCGTAACGGATCGCCAGATTCCAGGAGAAAATGGCGACGGCAATTTGGTCTGGCTCCATACTTGGGGCGGTCTTCGAGACTGTTCGCCATCAGGACCGCCTTCCAATTCGTTGACGACAGCGTGGCGGTGTATTTCTACATCCCGTTCTCGCCATAAGCTAGGGCCTTGGACCTCGATCGACCACGAGTTGTTCCCGCTCATCCGGAAACCGAGCGGGAACTTATCGATCGAGTCGGGCGAAAAGGATCCACTCGATCGTCCGGCGAACACGAGTGGGCACGACGATGTCGTGTTTGCTCGGAAATGACTCGCTATACGACTTTGCTCCTCCTCATCTTCTCTTTGCCGCTTAGCCATCGTCATGACGAACATGTTGTTCATTACCCGAATCCGGCTTCTTGGGCTTCGTGGCGAGGAAATCCGGGAATTTGAGGATTAATGTTAACATTTAGTTGTGGGTTGAGTGGGTTAGTATTTGCAAGGAGTGGAGGAGGTGCTTGAGAGTTCGTGGTGGCGAGAGTTTGCGATATAAGTTGGTTCATTTGTTGTACAAAGGTTGGGTTGGCGATTAACTGAGCGAAAGGGAATAAAGTAGTGCTCCCTGCTTCCGTTTGGAGCATATTGTGGCCATTCGTAGTTTGGCCAGGTTGGTTGTTCAAATGTTGCTCTTGATCAAACGGGCATTTTCGACAGTTGACTCATTTCCTTCCCTTCTCAAAAGGTTCGGTGTCAAATTTTACCTGGTTTTTGTTTCACTTGCTTTTGGATCGAACTCGGATGGACCAATACGGGCCCTCCTTCTAGCGCCAATTTGTTGACGTGCGTTTTGGTCAACAAGTAGAAATATGTAAAAGATTTAACACGTGGAAATGAAAACGTGCGTAACGTATATTTATTTCTGGCTAATTATGCCTTTTTTGTATTTTTTAGGAATATTGGGGTCGGTCTTTTTTATAATTTGTTACTATCTGCCTCCCTTTCTTTTCTCCTTTTCAGACTTTTTATACCCCTTTTGAGTAAGTGGGTTTACAATAGTCATCTTTGCACTAACTATTCATTAATTAATAAAATAGCTAAAAAACGACACATGTCCCTCTATAGTTGTGCATGTCAGCCAAAACTTGCCACTTGTCGACTTCTCTTCATAATTCTCTGACATGTGGCAGTTCCTGATACCAATAAAGTGTCAAGCATGGGCATGTGTTTATTTTTACGGTTGTCGCAGACGTGCGTTTCATTTCAAACTTGGGCTCGGGGCTCGGGGCTCGGTGAGCCGTGTTGCGGTTGGGCTCGTAGCCCGTTGGGCTCGGTAGCGGGCGAGCCTAATTCGTGACGTGTTGTCGTACATCATTGTTGACGTCACCCGTAGGTCACCTATTCGAATATGTGTCGATCGATGACGTGGATTAATTTCTCCACTCGCCTCGGTATCATCAAGAAGTATCATTTTTATGCTTGTAAGTATTAAAATTACCTTAAAAGTATCGCTTTCTATATCAGTGCATTTTTAACATGTAACATATATTTATATCATTATGCATGTTAGAAGTATCATGTTTAATGCTTGTAAGTACCGGAAATTGGAATAAAAGTACAAGTTTTTATTTGCATCAGTTTTTATGTTTATATCAAGTTTTCGTATGTATCATGTTATATCATGTTTTTATATCAGTACTAATATCACGTTATATTTGTGGCAGGAATTTCATTACGCAATGTAGACCTCAAGGTCTATACGGTATAGTTAAGGTTTTGAATGTTAGACAGAGGGAGAATGTCCAGAGCTTTGGGGGGTTGTTGAAGTTGAAAGTGAAACAACTCCCTGCCCAAATATTGTCGTGGCTGGTCAAGAGATTCAACGGGGCGCGCTAGATGCTCAGCGTTGATGATATTAGAAGGTTCATTATAACTGGCGATGACATATGTGATGTTTTTTTATTGCCAAGGAACAATGATGACGTAGTAGTTTATAGGAAGAGTGAAAGTATGGATAATGTTGTTGACTTTAAGAATAGGGTGGGTATTTATGGGAGTTCGACAGTCAGGTATTCGAAAAATAAATTGATGAATGAGTATAAGGGGTAATGATTTCAAAAGGCTTTTTGTGTTATATAGCCTATCAACACTTTTGACACCAAGTGCAAATCGTGACCGTGGATGTTTCTTATTTTAAATCATTAGTTGATGCAGATGCAATCCGACATCTCGACTAGTGTTTACTAGTGTTTAATAGGCTACGTAAATCAGTGGACAACTTTAACAAGAAAACCAAAACCCACATAAGTGGCTGCCTTTTGGCCTTGCAAATCATATACTTTCATCGTACTAAATGGCAAGGTAAATATGAACCTTCAGAGCTGCCGCTTGTTCAATATTGGACGACGGAGAAAATACGAAAAAGAGCCAAAGAGGAGAAAAAGGCTGGAAATTTTGGGCAGGGTGATGTTCAAAACATCTATCCTATTTCTGGCCAGCGTTAATTTGAAAAATGCTGAGAAATGTGATGTAGAGAAAGGTGATGATGTAAAGAACATTAGAGAGAAGGTTGATGTTGGGAAAAAGTCGATCGGAGGCAAGAAAAAAAGGTGAAGAGATCCGGGATTGAGGGGGGAGAAAGATGATCAACCTTCAAGGTTGATCCGATTTGAAAATACCACCAGGCTACCCAACAAATGCTGAGGTTGAAAACCAGGCAAAAGATGTAAGTATGTTCAAGTATCAGTTTACCATTAAAAAGTATCATTTTTTTTTGAAAAAGTATCATTTATTTTTGAAAAAGTATTAAGTTTCATTGTTTGATATTATTGTTTTCTATGCATCTTCAAGTATCCCATTTTAGCATAAAAGTATCACTTTTTAGCTAAAACGTATCACTTTTTAGAAAAAAAGTATCACTTTTTAGATTGCAGCAAATGATCTAAAACTGTCACTTTTGTTTTTGTAGGGTGTTGATAAAGTATGCTTATTGCTCAAAAGGGACATGTAAGTTATAACGATCGCATTTTGAAATGCAACACAAAGAAGCATACACTTCATCTTCACCTGATGATGAATTCTTCTCTAATGCCAAACTTCATGAATACATTGATGAAGTTGTGAAGAATTCTCAAAAAATGAAAGGACGGAAGGATTCAATGCCTAGGTTTGATCTACCGACACTGAGCCAAAGTCGCAAGAGGCAATAATCGATGAAGGGTTAGGTGATGATGCCCCGATAACGAAATGTTTAAAAGTCAAGTTGAAGGTAATTCATGTGATATATTAGAAGTGTCAGTTTTTCTTAGAAAAGAATCAGTTTTTGTTAGAAAAATATCATTTTTTCTTAGAAATTTGACATTTTGTTATACTTTTGTTTCTTTTTGAAATAGATGATTGGCCAGTCAAGAAAACTGAATTTCATTGTCAATTTATGAAAAAGAACTACTTGATTTGGAATGACACGAAAACAGAGAGATATTGTCGATTTCTCGCTTCTCTCGATCATAGTTCTTTGAGAGCGTAAGTAACAATGAGATTATAGATTAAAACATTATTATTTCATTGATTTCTTACTCACATACTACTATTATTTTTGTTTCAGCGAAAATATTTTTGCCCACAACGGGCATTCGTTTATTGCCTTTGGTGATGGAATTGATTCATTAGATGATGCATATATGATATTTTCAAGTGTCATTGATGCATGGACACTAATTTTAAACAAATCAGTTGGCCGGGCAAAGAATGCGGGAAACTTTTATTTCAATACTCAACATTCCGTAAGTAATATTTTTATTTAATCTATTTATGTATATTTTAGTTTTTTTGATCTTTTTTATTTTTCCTGCAACAGTTGTATCTTGAAGATTGTTTTAATGGGAAAAAGCCTAGAAGCGAACTTAGAGGCTGTTGAAGGACGTGGATGAGTACCTTGAACAAACCGGATTTGAACACTGTTGACCAGGTAAGATTTTTAGTATTTGCTTTGAAAAGTATATCATTTTGATTGATAAGTTTATGATTTTGGTTGAAAATATGTTGCATCATTCTGCATGTTAATCTTTGATGCTCAAAGTATCAAAAATTGTATCAAATGTATCATAAATTGTCTGAAAAGTATCAGGTTTATGTTAACATTGAAAATTTGTTTGCATCACACTGCATGTTATATATCTGATGCTCAAAGTATCAGAAGTTGCATCAAAAGTATCATAAACGGTTTGAAATGTATCAGTTTTTGTGTTAAAAAAAATCTGATGAAGTTTCTGTTTTTCAAAATATGTAGATCTTTGTACCATATTGCTACCATGGTCATTTTATTGCTACTATCATCAATTTTGTTGACAAGAAAGTGTAATACCTCGATAATATGGTGCATGTTGAAGAAGTTGTAGATTAGTACATTGGTCTCTCGAAATTGGTGGTAAAGCATCATATGTTTTGTTATCTTTTTATTATGTTTAATAACAATTATAAACCTATGACATTATGTTGTTACTTTTCACAACATAAACAAATGGATGTCTTCCTAGAAGAGGAAAATCACTCAAAAGTTGGAGAAGTAACATCATATGGATGGGAAAATATGCCTTTCAAATGGCAAACAAATGACAACAACATTGATTGTGGTGTTTTCCTCATGCACCATATGAAAAACTTTGTTGGAAAAGTTACTCATCTACGGATTTGTCAAAGGTTATGAATATTCATTTTAATCATTTTAACAAAGAATTTGTACTTTATAATTATTTCATCTATTTTTATAGCTATTTTTCTTTTTGAAGATCGTGGAAAGACGCAATTGAGAGCTAAACCCAAAATAATTTTATCGAGTGGAATGAATTGAGAGTGGAGATGAAGCAACAAGTCTTTGAAATTCAAGAAACCCGTGAAAAAACCTTCCAAGAAAGCCACCAAGAAAGGCACGAAAAAACAGAAAAAAGGAAGCAAGAAACAATCTGAAATTTGTGAATGTTGAGATAGTATATGTTGATATTAATTTTGTGAATGTTGGTAGTCATTTTGTGATTAGATGCTAAATTGTAGTTGATATTTTGTGAATGTTGGTAGTCATTTTGTGATGATACATTGATTTGTTGCAGTGCAATGTTAGTTTTAAGCACCGAGTGCTAAATTTATTTGATTGTGTGTAGGGCAATGTGTTTTAAGCAATCTTGTATCATGTATACTTCTAAACATCTAAAAAGTATCAGTAATTATGTTAAAAGTATCAGTATTCTGCATTTGGATATTTAAATTTTGGAAACATAATTGAATACTTCTAAACAAATTTAAAAGTATTAATAATTATGTTAAAGGTATCAGTAATTATACGAAAAATATTAGTATTATGCACTTGGATATTTAAAATTTAGAAACATAATTTTGGATGTTAAAAGTATCAGACATTTCCAAAAAAGTATTATAAATTCTCTTAAAAGTGTCTATATTCTGATAGATTCTAAGAAGTGATAGATTTAAGAAACTAACATGTAAAGTATTAAAATCTGATAGATTTAAGAAAAATATCTCTATAATAACAAATGCATCATAAATTGCCTCATTACAACTGACAAATTTAAGAAAAATATCTCTAAAATAACCGAGCATTTGGAGTCTTTGAACCAAACTCCTTTGCTTGAGAATAATCAAAGACGTCACTTGTTTTCTTCTTGCTCTTTTCCAAACTTCCCTTTATTCTTTTTCTTCTTCCCTTTGTTACGGACCGTGTTGAATCTTGCAATGTATTAGATATACTTGAAACAAAGACTATTCATTTTGCCAAGTGGATTTTACGCATTTTTCAAGGCACTAATAGCAAGAAAATCCCTATCGTAACCTTCTTCAGATTCTCCTTGCTTCTTCATTTCCTTGGCATTTCAACACAAGACCATAATATCTTCGAGCCATTTCATGACGCCAATGAATGCAATCATTAGGGTTGTCACACTTCTCAACTATCTTATTTAAGATGTCCCATACTTGAGATTTTGCCATTCTTGTCTATCTCTTAAGAATATATATTTCAAGTATCTTGACATGAAAATGAAGATGAATGACCCGTAATGAATGGAAACACAAAATACCACATTCTTCACATTTCTCACAAGTGCATGTTATCATGCTTCGCAAAGGATCAAACATCACCTTATTTACATCACCACCCCAAGATGAGAAGAAACGTCATAAACATTCAATATATCATCCTTATGAACTAGAGTACTAGTAGTAGAAATTGATGCGATAAACTCACTCTCAAAGTCTTTAAACAATGTTAAAATGTATACCTCAGAAGCGTGCTTTAACAACCCAATCAATGGTATGGAAGTCATTGGTATTGATCTTGATGGTTGAAATTCATCATTTTGTTCTTTCATTCTCCAATTCTTCACTAGTTCCTTAAAAACACTATAAAAATCAGTCAAATTTGGCGTCTTCTTTGCATTGAATCCCATGGCATTGTTAGTACTTTCACCCCTTTGTGAGGAAAGTATTCCAGTAGAAAAGAAGTCTTTGCTTAAGGTTGTGCACCATTTCTCCTTTATCTCGTACAATCGTTTAAACAATGTTTGATCCTCCAATCTGTATGTTGAAATCATGTTACTCCAACAATTCTCAAAATCAGCTTCATCCATACAACTTGACAAGCATTTCCTAAATGCATTCTTAAAGGAATTATTGCTTTTCGATTGTCCAAACCCGCTTACAACATTCCTGGGTAAAGATGGCATTGGCATAGCCTATGTTTTGTCCCGGGGAATACCTTCATGAATAATTCAGTGGTTAAAGTAACACTTTTTCGAGTAAAAGTATCTATTTTATGCGATAAAGTACCATTTGTTCAATTCAGTCACAAAAAAAGAAGTCATTAAACTCGGATGAAAAAGAAATATCATATAGTCAAAGTAACACTTTTTCAAGTAAAAGTATCTATTTTATATGATAAAGTATTATGTTTTCAATTCGATTACATACCTTTTCTCGTCGCGTTAGAAATTGCTTGGTCTTGGTCACTAAATATAGTTATAGGACACTTTCCTCCCATGGCTTTCTTAAACACCTCAAAAATCCATTTAAATGTTTGATCTTTTCATTCGATAAGAACTCACAACCAAACATAACATTTTTCCAATGGTGGTTGATGCCAACAAATTGGATCACATATCAAATTGATCTGTTTCTACGATATGTTGTGTCAAAAATCACAACATCCCCAAAAATTTCATAATCTTATCTCATCATCGAATCTCTCCAAAAACACATTGCTCAATTTGGCCATCTCATCTAGCTTAACTCCAAAATAAAAGTCCTCCTCCTCGGGTTGTACGTTGTTGGTACAATATTTTAACAAGTGTTTGTACATCCCCACCTTCTATTTCTTTCAATTTCAGATGATTCACAAAATTCAAATGATCTTTTATAGTGTGCCCAACACTATAATTTCCTCCAGCTTCATGTGCCATATAACGGTATGAATATGTTGGTCTCATTCCGGAAGAGACCATATCTTCTATGACTTTGCCCTTTTCACTTGTAATTTTTCTCTCAGAACGATGAAGGTGGTTCCACTCTTTTCTTGTAAACGGATGATTATGCTCCATGACATGACTCAAACTTCATTAAGACCTTCTCATTTAATTTCACCTCAATATAGCATTACATCCAAGATGTGTGATAGGAAAATTTTTCTTTTTTCATTTTTCGAATTCATGTCCAAATTACCCAATCTCCTAAAACCTTCACAAGAGCATATAAGATATTTTTCTGTCACAACTCCATTAGCTTGAGATCTAGTTGTTGCTTTACGAACGCTACACCCGAGTGCACGACTATGATCCTGATACAACTTATGCATGTCATCAATTGTCTTTCTTTTCAAACCAACAAGGGAACCCGATACATCCACAGGGTCATTGGTGTAGTCTAGAAATATTTAAACAAATCACAGGACATATTAGAAAATGTTGGTACTTTTGGAGAAAATAGTAATACTTATTCAGTAAAATGTGATACCTTCTGCATCTGCCTCTGTATTTTGTTTAGTAGTATTTCTTGGATCCAAATTTTCACCTTCAATGACTTCTATATCATTATATCACTAGAAACAACAACTACAGAATCCAAGTTTTCACCTATAAGCATAAATGGAATAAATTGTTACATCAAAATATATGGTAAAATATCAATTTTATTCAAGAAATATAAAATTTGTAAAATTTCACTGTCCATCATAAAAATATCATTTTTTTCCTTAAAAATTATCACTATTTGCAGCAAAAGTATCATAGTTATGAGACTCTAGTTAGTACATTAAAATGTCCTGTTTTTGAATATGTAAAAATTTAATGCGTCAGTGTTCATATTAAAAGTATTATTTTTATTACACTTAAGTATCGTATTTCCACATAAATTACCATATTGAAAATATGAAAGTCTATCACAAAAGTATCATATATAATATCAAGAGTATCACTATTTCCAAGAAAAGTATCGTATTTAAATTCAAAAGTATCGTGTTTCTAGCAAAAGTATCGACTTTTCAATGTATGAGTACATTACCTTCCTTCATCAATGAGATGTGTGCATCTTCATTCTCCATTGGAGAGATTCTCCAAAATCGTACAACAATAGGTTGAAAGTGCAATGTAAGGATGACAATGAAGCTTTTTGCTGCACCAACAATGGAGTTTGCTTACAGATTTTAAGCTTTTTGTTGAAAATAGGTGAATGCCGACTTACTGCAGAGCTTTGGGAGGAGATGAAGACAAATGTTCGCAGCAGCAATGGAGGAGATGTCGAAATGAGTTTTTAGAGTTGAGAGATGTTAAGCAATGGCCGTTGTTGGGGGAGAAAGAGTTATGTTCCATTAAACCTCGCACTGGGGTTCCTTTTGAAATTAGGTTTTTAGATTTTTTTAATTGTGAGTTGTGTCACATTTTGTCAATGCAAGTCGTGAGGTGCGACTTATTCCATTGAACCTTGCATGCGGGCGGGTTTTATTTTGATGGTAGGCTTATAATATTTTTTAATAGTTAGTTGGGTCAATGCGGTCGTGAGCGGATCTGGATCTGGTAGGATCTGTCTTATGGATTAGGATCCGTAAGACGGTCCTATGGGAGACCAACTCTAGGATCAAATGTAGTAGGGGCTTACCGTGTGGCTGTATGAGTTCGTCCAATCCATCCATATGTTTTATTCAACGGTCCAAATTGCTATTAAAAATAACTGATTTATCAATTAATTAATAAGTGGAAATGACATAATAGTAACTAGCAAAATACCATAAATCACGCCCCTATAATCAAGGGATTGATTAATATCACATTTCCATAACTGAATTATCCACCATTTAAATTGCTGAACTGCACACCATTTAATAACTGACCGTACACCATTTTATATCTAACATTGCATCATTGTATAACTAATTGTACACCATTCAATCCCAATGATTTTTATGGGATTTGGTTTTACGGTTGTTCCCTCTTTTTATTCAATTGTGATTTACTCATAATGATGTACAATTAGTTATACAATGATGTATTGTTTGATATAAAATGGTGTACAACCAGTTATTAAATGATGCACAGTTCAACTATTAATATGGTGCATAATTCAGTTATGGAAACATGATCTTTATCATATCCATAATCGTAGGGCGTCATTATAGGAAGGTGGTTACACCATTTTGTTTTTATAGGGTTTTTAGTTGATGTATAATTAGTTATACAATGATGCACTGTTGATATAAAATGTTGCACACTTAAGTTATTAAATGGGAAGATGATTACACCATTTTGTCTTTATAGTTCTTCTAGATGTGTACAAGTAGTTATAAAATGATGCACTGTTAGATATAAATGGTGTACAATCGCTTATTAAATGGTGCATTCGGCTTTAAAAATGGTGCATAATTGATTATGGAAATATGATCTTTATCACATCCATGATTGTACGGCGTCATTATCCGAAGGTGGTTACACTTTTTTGTCTTTATAGGTGTTAGGAATGTTATTGTTTAGATTTTGATGAATGCCATGTAAAACTTAGAATAGAAAGTTGGCACCCCAATTCTTTCGTAAAATGTATTATAACAATTAGAGCCAAGCCGAGCTAAGTCAGCCTACGCCATAACATGCAAGAAGACAACAAGACTGGAAGGAAGACCTTGTTGTGAAACAACCTGAATATGGCAAAGAAGAGTAGACGGGAACTCATCAAGAAGCGGTGAGATACAATCGAGTGGAGCATCGGTCAAGTCAACTCAAGAAAAGCCAAGTCTCAAGTTGAAGTGTGGAAGAGTCATCCATGATTGGAAGTCGACTCTAAGTCACCTGGGGAAAGCAAGGAAATGCAAAGTCAAGTCGAGATAATCGTAAAAGAACCGTTGCACAAAAATCAAGAGATTTACTTAAACAAGTAATATCTCCATACCACCTTTCTCGGAGTGCTCACCCCGTAAGCGTGCAAAAGGAATGAACCAATGGGAAGCACCACACCGTGTCGAACTCGAAAAAGGTGAAAGAACAATTCATACGAGGAAATGGCAATTCCAAGAATCGCAAGCCAACGACGCAAAGTGACTTTCAAAAATAAGCCTATCTCTTCAACGGGCAAATTTTTGAAAGTTCACTATAAAAGGCCGAGGAGTTTGTTTGAGAAGAAAATGACACACACGTGAGATATACAAGCACATTAGAAAAATCGAAACATTCTCAATCCTCAAGCATACATTACGAAGTACATCAATCCAACACTCACTGTGAAGGAAAGAGAACTTCAATCGTTGAAGAGGAAAATATCGAAAAACAAGGGGTCTACATTCCGGAAGGATTGTAGAAAGGTTCAAGCGTGAACCAAGTCTTAAGCTTTTGGAGGGCTTCGTGATCAAATCCAAAGAGCTTGAGCAAGTGAGTGTAGTAACAAGGCACTTGCTCGTGAAGAAGCCGAGTCGCACGAGAAGCTTGGTGAGTGATCAAGGCGTCTCGTGATCGAGTCCCTAAGGATCAAGTCGGCCGTTGTGATCAAGACTTGTATCCGGACTGCTACCACTTTGTAAACCGATCATTACTTAGTGGATTCCTCGAGAAGTTGGAGAAGAGAGGAGTAGAAGAATTACCCCATCTTCGAACCTCTATAAAAACTTCACTTTGTGTCATTTACATTTCAAAGATTTAAATTCCTCGCACTTTTAATCGCTTATATCTCACGATAAATTTGCTATCCATTTGATAATATATAAGTACTAAACCCAACACTAAAATCTTGCTTAATCAAACTTAAGGGTGTTAAGTCTTCCAAAAACAAAACCACAGTTGAGTCAAATTATAGCCAACAAATTTGAGTTACTCCATCAACTCAAATTTGAGTTTGTTGAAAGATTAACTCTACTCGAGTGACTAATTCGATTGTCCATCAAGGACACAATTGTAGAATCAACTCTGAGATTTAAAAGGACTAAATCGAAAATTTGCAAGGTTTATTCAACCCCCCTTCTAAACCTTACACTTACACCCCTTGGGGACCTACAAGTGGTATCGTGAGCGGTTGGTTCATTGAACCCTCCGCACCGGTTGTTCGAATTAGATCTCCAAACTTTCCAAAGTCCGCTTTAGTACTTAAACCTTCAAAACTCCTGTTATTATAAAGTCATTATCATGGAAGCAAATTTGACACGCATCCCTATGTTCACTATCGAAGAATTTGATGATTGGAAAATTCGTATGCAGTGCTCATCTATCAAGCATTACATGATGAGATGTGGATAGTGATAGAAGATGGGCCTCTCGCAAATATTAAAGGTGAACACAATCGCATGCGAAGAGTTGCGGTGAAGGAGAAGAAGATGTCTTTTGCTCCTGCACAGTCATGGTTGAAAACCAAGAACCGAGTGGACAAATGATGACAGAAAAAGATACAACCCGGACAATGCACCAAGGACATCCTTTACAAAACCTTGACAAAGCCATGTTCAATAAAGTCAAATCATGCAAAACGACTAAAGAAATGGGGACAAGTTGACATTGATTTGTGAAGGCTCGTGAGCAAATCAAAGAAAACAAATTATCACGGGTCGTATGTAAATTTGAGAATTTCAAAATGATCTCGTGGAGAGAACCTGGATCAACTAGACGCCGGTTCACGTAAATCACAAATGAGTCGTTCGCACTTGGAAAGGAATATACACGTATGAAATGTGTATGAAAATCCTAAAAAGTCTTCCAAATTGAATGGGAAATGAAGGTCATGGCATCGAGACATTCCATGGACCTATCAAAGACATCCAACCATGAGTTATTCTCGGACCTCAAAGCCTACGAGTTTGAGCCGAGAAGAAAAGACCAGGAAGAGACAATTTGTACTCCAAAACAATGCTCTAATTGTTAAAGATGGGAAGAGAGCGAGGTCAAAGAGGTCATTGACCCGTAAGAAATAGCCCCGATGGTTAAAAGATTTAACAAGTTCTTTAACAAGAACTACAAGAGAGGAAAGGGTGAATCTTCCGAGAAGACACTACCTCCCTTCAAATCAAGGAAGATAGGCCAACAAAGAGAACAGATCACCAAAAAGTTGAGTATCAAAGGGCCGACAACTCAAGAATGGAAAGAGTCGATCAAAAGGTCGAATATCTATGTTGAACCAGAGACAACCAGGTCACTATGCCATCGATCGCTCATATCCCGTAGTCAACAAGACAGAATGAAGAAGAAAGAAAGGTCTTGAGAAAGAAGACAAGAAAAGAAAAAGGCAATGATGGTCGCAGAGATCACGAGACAAACAAGTCAAGAGAGACAAATTGATTCAGAGCAAAGAAGCCGACTATTCAAGTGACTCAAGAAGAAGCCCGATCCGCTTGATGGCCAAAGAACAAGATCAACCGATCAAGAAGATGAGGTACAATCTAACTCAACAAACTCGACACTAGTGATAGTGATCGTGACACACACACTTCATCACCCACTCGATCTTTATGATTCATTAGGCAAAATGATGAAAGATTTTGAACACATTAAATCCTCACACACACTATTGAATGAGGAAAAAAACAGCTCACTAAAAGTCAAAACTCAAAGCCGACTAAGGAGCCGAGTACTCTAAGTCAAATAGTCATGTTGAGAATGAAAGTTTAAAGGCTGAAAATGCTAAATTAATAGCAGTAAATCGCGCTATAGAAAAGAGGAGAATGACCTCAAGAATGTTATTGCCTCATTCACTAAGGCATCTAAATCATTGGATGATCTTATTATGAGTCAAAGAGAATGTGGAGACAAGACAAAGCTTAGGATTTAATTCCTCTCGTGTCATGTCAAACCTCAAGAGTAATTCTCGGGAAAAAGGATCTTCAAGTCATGAAGAGTCCGAAAAATCCAAAACTCTAAATGTTGCACACACATTCACTCCAAAGCACAATACTAAGCAAACCGCCTTGGTTACAAAGGAAAAGGAAAAAAATACTTGATTGAGTGTCTTTGAAAGGACAAACCGAGAAGAGATTCACTGAGTCCTCAAAGAAACTCCAAAATAAAAATACTCAGTAAAGAAGAAGCAGAGCTACCAAAAATCCCATAAAAGAAATACATATGATGGGAATGGTAGAAAATATCCAAGCCAAGCTGATTGGAATAATGTGAACTGTCAAAGACAGATTTATGGAATATAAGCCCGGATGGCAAAGGCCTAGAACTCAAGAAAGGCCATTCCAAAAGTATAAGAGCTTTCATTCAAAGACACATATGCACCTAGGCACTACACTTAAAAACACCACAATTACCAAGGAAGGCAATTGCTAAAACACATATGCAGCATACGACAAAAAGAGAATTTTGTATGAACCTAGAATCCCCAAGCAATTTGCCAGGATTAATTATGATTATGGCAATCGATAGATGGCAACCCCTTAGAGTCAAATCATTTGGCTATAAGGTTGGTTGGATCATCTTACAATTCTAACCCCTCAGACCCAGCACAAGTATGGGTACCTAAAACTTAATTTCCTTGATTGCGGGTTCAAGGAGAAAGTGAAAGTGCCAAGGAACCTGGTACATGGATAGTGGTCATTCCGGACATATATGACAGAAATAAGAAAAATCTGTCAAAATTCAAGGAAGTTAAAGGAGCAAAAGTCATATTTGGAGGAAATGAAGCTCCTGGTGAAATAAGAGGCATTGGATCCATCAAGAGGAATGGATTAGAAATCACAGATGTTGCATATGTTGAAGGACTCAACTTCAACTTACTAAGTATCATCCACTCGTGACAAGGGCTACAATGTTGGATTCAACATGGGTATATGCCAAATCAAGGATATTGAATCAAATGAAGTTGTACCGCAAGGATGTAGACAGAAAAATATGTATGTAGTGGATTGGTCAACCGCAACACCCAAAGACTTGTCTACTAGCAAAGAGCACAAGCACAATCAAGTCGGGCCGTGGCACAAAAAGCCGAGTCACCCGAATTTCAAAACAATTAACAAACCGGCAAGAAGTCATCTTGTAGAAGGACTTCCGGACTCGATACAAGAAGGAGAGTATATGTGATGCATGTCGGAAGGAAAGCAAATCAAGTCGTCATTCAAAGAAAAGACATGCACATCTTCAACAAGAATATTGCATCTACTTCATATGGATCTATTTGGCCCAAGTGGAACCAAACAAAGATAAGTGGAAAGAAATACACCTTGGTGGTAGTAGATGACTACTCAAGATATACATGGACAATATTCATGTGCAAGAAGAAGGAAACTCTACAAAAACTACCACAACGGTGATGAAGAGGATTCAAAATGAGAAGAGTCAAACCATTATCAAAATAAGATCGATAGAGGAACCGAGTTTGTCAATGGAATAATAACTCAAGATTGTATTGAGAATGGTATTGGTCATGAACTATCGCAGCAAGGACTCCACAATGAGAATGGAGTTGCGAGAAAGAAGGAATAGAACCCTCAAAGAAGCAAAGAAGGACCATGTTAATGAAGCGGGGTTACAAAAGATTTTGGGTCAAGCAATCAACACGACTTGCTACACCCAAAACAGATGTATGATAAATAGACAATCGACAAAGACTCCTATGAGATCTGGATCGAAGAAAACCAAATGTTGCATATTTGAATATTTGGATGTAAATGCTTCATCCACAACAATGGCAAAGACAATCTAAAGGCTTTTGATGCTAAAGTGATGAAGGTATCTTCTTAGGATACTCACCAAAGCAAAGCCTACGAATACTCAACAAGAGAACTATGGTTACAGAGGAATCCATTCATGTAGTATTCGATGAGCCAAATGTAAATGGAGAAGACATTGAAGAGTCACCGATGTTCAATCATTCAACCATACGTAAGAATCCCTATCCGATTTGAAGGCCGAATCATCAATTCGAAGAAGATGAGATAGTGAATCTCAAAAAAATTTGGAAAATTTGCGGCTAAGTGATAACGAGAGAGTCGACCACATCAACACAAAATGCAAGTCGATCAATCCGGCTAACTTACTCCAACCCGATGTAAGATGGTCGAGAGACCATCCACCGTAACTAGTCGGTGGAGATATAAGAGAAGGTGTCAAAACAAGATCCGTAACTCAACAAGAAGCCATGTTCACATGCTTCATCTCGCAAATAGAGCCCAAAGATGTGTCCCAAGCATTGGACGACACACATTGGATTCAAGCTATGCAAGAAGAGTCAATCGTTTGAGAGAAATAAAGTATGGGAATTAGTGCAAAGACCCATACATCAAAATGTTATTGGAACCAAATGGGTATTCGTAAATAAGATGAACGAGGAAGGCTGTGGTAAGAAACAAAGCAAGACTAGTAGCCAAAGGATATTGCCAAGAAGAAGGGATAGATTTTGATGAAACATTTGCCCCTCGTAGCAAGATTGGAAGCTATAAGGATGTTTCTTGCCTATGACTCACAAAAATTTCATTGTATATCGATGGATGTAAAAAGTGCATTCCTAAATGGTTTATTGGAAGAAGAAGTGTATGTTGAACAACCTCCGGATTTGAGCGTAAGACTCTTGGAGACAAGGTATACAAACTCAAGAAAGCCTTGTATGGATTGAAACAGGCACCCAGAGCATGGTATGACACCCGTCACAATTCCTAACTAAAAATGGATTCACAAAAGGAAAAGTAGATATAACACTTTTCTTTAATTCAAGACAAGAAGAGTATCTTGCTTGTTCAAATATATGTGGATGACATCATTTTTGGATCCACTAACAAAGAGCCGTGTGAAAAATTTTCAAACCTCATGCAAAGTAAATTTGAAATGAGCATAATGGGAGAGTCGACATCCTTCCTTGGACTCCAAGTGAAACAATTTGAAGGATGGAACCTTCATAAGTCAAACAAAATACACCAGAGACTTAATGAAGAAGTTTGGTATGAAGGAGAAGTCTTCTCGTGAAAATACCAATGAACACATCAGTCAAAATGGACGTGGATGCAGATGGCAAGCCTGTAGATCAAACAAGATACAGAGCACTTATTGGATCATGCTCTATCTCACAGCAAGCGGGCCGACATCACCTTTTGTAGGTGTATGTGCAAGATTTCAATCTGCTCCAAAAGAAAGCCATATGACAAAGAGCTAAGAGAGTATTGAGATACTTGAAAGGAAGCCAAGAAGTAGGCCTATGGTATCCAAAGGAAGGTGGATTTAAGCTAATTGGCTATTGATTCTCGACTATGCTTTGGATGCAGAGTAGACGGGAAGAGCACGCCAGGCACATGTCAAATGCTAGGAAACAGATCGATTTCTTGGTTCAAAGAAGAAGCAAAACTCAATAGCCACCTCCATGGTGAGAATACATAGTTAAGGGCAGTGTTGTGCCCAAGTCCTATGGATGAGACAACAGTGAGAGACTATGAAATTGAGGAAAAAGAAATTCCAATCATGTGTGATAACACAAGTGCAATAGCAATCACTCAAAATCCGTGTTGCACTCAAGAACAAAACATATTGATGTCGATATCACTTCATAAGAGACCATGTTGAAAAGAAGGACATCATCCTGGAATATATCTCAACCGATAAACAACTAGCCGACATCTTCACAAAACCATTATGTGAGTCAAGATTTGAAGAACTCAAACATGAGTTGGGATTAATTGAACTAAGCCGACACACGAGAAGAATCAAAGAAAAGAAATGGAAGAAAAGGAGGTGAAAAAGAGTGAACACGTAAATCAACTCAAGAAATCACCAGATCGGAAAGACTGACTACACCGAGTCGGTGATAGCTGAGTCACTAAGAGAACTCATGAGAAGTAGAGTTAAATCGGCTAAGGGATAAGTGAATAACTTATGAGCAAAGTGACAAAAACGCTGTCGTTTCGACTAAGCGGGAATGTTTTAAGGAACACGTCAAAGATAATGATGATGTGTACGGACATAAAGCCGCACACCAAGCTTATGATTGGATATAAATGTTGCCGCATTAAATACGAGACATGAAATGCTCAATAAGCGTGCGAAATCCAAGCCGTTGATTTCGATCACAATTCAAAAACCACCCGCACGTCCTTTCATAAACCATATTTAAACCATTTTCGTCCGTTTCTCTCTCACACTTCTAAAAACCTGTTCATCTCTTTCTCTCAAAAGAAAAGGCAAAATACTCTCGAACCCTATCAATCTTCAAATCATTTTCTCGAGTTTTTCCTTGAAATAATCCCGAGAAATGGCACCAACTTATGACTTTACCAAGTTAGGAAAGCAAATCCACACGGCTCTACGGTGGATTTTTTGGAATGGTGAAGTAGGGGTCCGACGACACCCTAGTGAAGAAAATCGCCGAGAAGTTGGAAACGTCCAGGGCTAAAACCGTTTCTAACATTAGAATATCCGATGACCTATGTGGAGGAGGTCGCACAATTCTACGTGAATGCCGAGATTCACGATGAAGGAATCAAGTCATCTGTTCACGGAAAGCGGTGACTATCTCTGCTAAGGATTTGGTGAATATTGCTCACTACCAGGAAGGAACATCCGAGATTAAAGAAGCTGATGTAAACTTGGCCGACGCATGGAAAGAAATAGCCAAGTCCGACTTTGCCGATAAAATAATATACACATCAAACAAGAGATCGCAAGGAGGATTATCACAAGTTGTTGGACATAGTTGCCAAATGTATCGACATCAAATTTGGCGACTTTGACCAATCAAAAGGCGAAGCTGATTGTAATGGCTGCAATCATCGAAGAAAAGAAGATAAACTCGGGCTGAGTTTGTCTACAGCAGACTCTGCCGAACGTGGGAAACAAGTCCTTCAAAGAAGATGGCTCATTTGGAGGATCCCTAGGATATGGCCTGGTGATTGGCCGGCTATTGGAGGTGAAAGGAGTTCCTCTTAGACATGGGAAGGCTTTCCATGTTAACAAGAGGATGTTCAGAGCAAACCTCTCGGCGCATGAAAGAGAGCCTACGCCAAGAGAGCGACACCGGTGAGGGGGAATCGGTGACCCAAGATACAAATCTGCTTTCCTCTCCACCCAAGAAGAGAGCGCCCCATCGGCTACTAAGAAGATGCCCCTGCGCAAAGAAAGAAAACCAAACATGCTCCCGCCCGCAGCAGAGTCACCTGCCCAGCCAGCCGTGTCTCCCCGCCCTGCAGCTAGCCGGGGTCGAGAAGGACTCACAAATACCTTTCTCCGATCGTCAAAAGGAGGAGAACCGACAAGCCAAGACGGCCAGCTCCTCGAAACAAACACCAAGACGCCCGGCCGCCCAGACTCGAAGACACCGTCTCACGAACGTAAATCCCCTCGGTACAAACTAGGAGACGAAGAAGAATCGTCAGCGATCCGAATCGGAGAAACCAATTGAGTCGATTACTCGGCCTAGCGCAAATACCGGAGACCGGAGAAGTAGAGTCTCCGGATGTAGTTGATGAAACCCAAGTCTGGCAAGGCGATCGCCAGAGGCAACCAAGACACATTTGTAGTTCACACAAACAAGCACAAGAAGAACCGGCTCGAGCGGATAGTGATGTAATGATCCTATCTCCACCTTACCCGGACATCCAAAATCGTCTGCGTGAGTGGAGGAAATGGAAGTTGAGTAAGTCAAGGGAGCAGTTCCAACGGCCCGAGTTTATAGAAGAAAAAAAGAGGAACCGCTAAATTTCCTGGACTAAAAATCGTGCCCCCAAAGACTTGATGAAGACAATCGCTTAGACATCCCTGCAGATTTACAAGGAGAAGGGAGAGAGAAAAGCAAGTCGAGGAAGCCGAGGCACGTGAGAAGGCAAGCATCCGCCCTATCTCGGCACCACGAACACACACATCCTCTCCTTGATGTCTTCTCCGACGGTGATGAGGAAGGCAGGAGAATGCCGCCGCTACTGAAGAGTTGCAAATGCAAAGAAGCATTGAACGAATCAAGAATCCTTCACGAGCAAAGATCGATGGAGGGACCAGGAGAGTCCTCCGAACACATTGAAATCGATCCAATGGGAGTGGTTCAGCAAATAGCCACTGTTGTTGCCGCTACCACTTCCCACTCACTCGGAAGAAGGCAATAAGGGACATGGCGATGGCGGGATAGTGGGGACCCCGGTCGAGCCAACCCCTATTGAAGGTGTGCTACCACTTGCCCCAACGGCTGAACAATCAATCTAAACAGCCGGGAGTTTGGAGACGGGTGACCCCATTCCAAGTCACTCACCTGGTGCGCCCGAGGGAAACTCCTCCACCGCAAGAAGGTCGGAGGATGCTGCAGATGACTCCACAACGAATCAAGGAGGCGAAGTTGAGAAAATACAAACACAAGAAGAAAGCAAGTTTCCATCAACGAAGCTCGGACAGTTGAGACTGCCTCACCGAGGTGCCAACCGCTTCGAAGGCTAATGACGCCGATGCAATCGAGGCACGACGGAAGGAACAACCCCGGGAGTTAACACTCAGGCGATGAAAGTGCAATCCATGGGGTTGAGACTCCAACGGATGCCACCGTAGAAGACCCTAAGACAAGTGACATCGTCGAAAGGGTGGACCAAGGCCTCACAAAGAGAGAGACCGTTGGAGGTAATGAAGGCCACGGGAGGTTGAGACTTCCCGGGGTAAAGAAGTCAAGTAGAGAACATCCCTCCTGCTATCATCGACCCATCCGAAAAAGGAGATCGGGCGCACTTCATGATTCCCAGGACAACCCCGATGTCACTTTTCCGGGATCGGAAGGCGAAAGAAGAAAGCCGAGTCATCCCCAATGACAAATCCAAAAGACTCAGCTGCGGATGTTCCAAGCACGAGCAAGTCGATCCCAAGACTACTCATCAAACTTTTAACTTCGATGATGAGCCACCACATCGAAATCTCATCATCGTCCGATGACGCTCGATAAGGCCGAGGACCTCTCTGAAATGGAAAAACCAATTTGAGACCAACAAAGCGTTAAGGCAGTGAGGCTCGGCAAGCCGGGTCTACTTCACAATGTAACCCAGTGAACAAGAGACCACCGCACAGGCTCCTCAAATCAGAAAGCAGGATCGATTCCCAAAAGAACTTCACGCGCACCGCTCATCATCGAACAGATCCTAGTTGGCGGTGATGAATCTTTTGTAGAATCTTTCCCTTTTTCACCTGGAGATACAGAACTCCACGAAGAGTCGAAACGAACAAGCACGCTATTACAAACCAGCTTCCTCTTCTTCCATCGACACCATTGTTCCATTGTTCGGTGATTATGACTTTGATCTTTGTATATGGCCATCACCGCAATGAAGAATCAGTTGAAGTTCGAGAAGTGTTCAAGGCACTCTTTCTTGAGGTTGAACGGATGGAGAGGCATCAGCCTCTTTGGACATGCGACCGACAACATAGATGCCACCCTTACGGTGATTTAAGAGGCATAACATTCGGATAAGGGAATGGTGGCAACATCAGCAAACAATGCGTGTGGAACAGGTGAGATACTTCAGAACATTGTTCAACAAGCTGCTGGTGTGGAGAGCTGAAAATGCCGATGCAAAAACGAATGCGAGAGAACACATTGAGCATATGCATGAAGCTCACACCGCCGAGATCAAGCTGCTGCGTGAGCAAAATACAAATGATCTGACTTTTGGAAGAACACATGACTAGAAAATTCAGCCTTCTCATGGCCGAGATGAAGCGATTTCAGCAGAGTCCAACGCTACTCGATCCGAATTCTGGCCGCTTACAACGCAGTGAGACTTGAAGCAAAACTCGACTATCCGCAGGGCTCGACTTCATGCTTGCCAAGATGTTCCCCTCGGGGTTCCTCTATCCTTTGATGATGCCAAAAAGGGGAAGAGGAATACCTTAAAGCAAAGAAAATCAAGTGAAAAAGAAAGGAGCAAATGAGAAGGAAAATCAGTGAGGAAGTCTTGAAAGAAGAAAGGAAAGCTTGTTGAGGGGGAAGGATCAACAGATGTGACATTGATGATTGCACAAACCCCCCAACAAGGTCCTGTCACGGTGACATCATAAGCAAAAACTCCCGTGACTCTGCCACTCCAACACTCTTCGTATCCATGGCCGAAAAGAGAAAAACAATTGAAGCGGGGATGAAGGAAGTGGAAGGAAGAATGGATGCCCGAGTTATGAACATCTTGAAAGAACATGGAGGCATTCTAGTAGACAGAGACACTTATGCCATCTCGGATGTCGGGACAGAGCCACGATCGTTGACGAATTCAAAACGCTCGAATGAAGGATACTTTGCAAATATGTCTATGGCTCAAGCTTGGGACTTATCTTTGGGAAAAGGGTGTCACATTATGTGAAGAAGGCGATAGGCGGCAGACTACCGCGATCACTCTGCTGGTCACTCACCGGTGGAAAAGAAGAGACCCAAGACAAAGATACGCCCGGAGTAGTAGAGGAAGAAGCTTTAGACTAGGCCTCGCCCAAGAATATTGAACACGTAGATCCGGGAAAGAAAGGAGGGATCTCTTGGGCTAGGGCTTGACCAAGTGGCAAATTTGAAAGTGGCTAAAACTAACGCCGAGTATGCAAAAAGAATAGAAGAAGAAAACAAGAGACAAACGCAATGCTATGGCGGGAGACAGGAAAGAATAAGAAAAGATGAAGGCGCCGGAAGGCATATGAAAAGAAAAAGAAGGCGGTGATTTACGCGAGAAGAAGAGAAGAAGAGAAGAAGATCTTGAACAAGATGAAAGAAGGAGACAAAAGGAGATGAAGTGTTCTTTGTCCAACCCTTCGTGTATTTTATTATGTAAATACATACAATGTAAGTCTTCTCGTAATAAAGCTATAAATTCTTTATTTTTTTGAAGACAATTATGTGCTCGATACACCCAAACTTGATTGTGTTAAGGAACAAGAATGATATGATCAATAAAAGAATTGATTCTGCGCATACATTCTATGTCAATACACTATCCGTATGTATCATTCTTTGTTTGCATTTTTGAATGATTTAAGTTTTGGCATCATCAAAAAGGGGGAAATTGTTAGGAATGTTATTGTTTAGATTTTGATGAATGCCATGTAAAACTTAGAATAGAAAGTTGGCACCCCAATTCTTGCTTTGTAAAATGTATTATAACAATTAGAGCCGGCAAGCCGAGCTAAGTCGCCTACGCCATAACATGCAAGAAGGCAAGACCTGGAAGGAAGACCCTTGTGAAACATTGAATATGGCAAAGAAGAGTAGACGGAACTCTATCAAGAAGCGGTGAGATACGGTGAGTGGAGCATCATCAAGTCAACTCAAGAAAAGCCAAGTCTCAAGTTGAAGTGATGAAGAGTCATCCATGATTGGAAGTCGACTCTAAGTCACCTGGGGAAAGCAAGGAAATGCGGTCAAGTCGAGATAATCAGAAAAGAACCGTTGCATAAAAATCAAGAGATTTACTTAAACAAGTAATATCTCCATACCACCTTTCTCGGAGTGCTCGGTCCCGAGAAGCGTGCAAAAGGAATGAACCAATGGGAAGCACCACACCGTGTCGAACTCCGAAAAGGTGAAAGAACAATTCATACGAGGAAATGGCAATTCCAAGAAGCGCAAGCCAACGACGCAAAGTGACTTTCAAAAATAAGCCTATCTCTTCAACGGGCAAATTTTTGAAAGTTCACTATAAAAGGTGAGGAGTTTGTTTGAGAAGAAAATGACACACACGTGAGATATACAAGCACATTAGAAAAATCAAACATTCTCAATCCTCAAGCATACATTACGAAGTACATCAATCCAACACTCACGTGAAGGAAAGAGAACTTCAATCGGTTGAAGAGGAAAATACGAAAACAAGGGGTCTACATTCCGGGAAGGATTGTAGAAAGGTTCAAGGCCGAACCAAGTCTTAAGCTTTTGGAGGGCTTCGTGATCAAATCCAAAGAGCTTGAGCAAGTGAGTAGTAACAAGCGGCCTGCCTGAAGAAGCCGAGTCGCACGAGAAGCCACCGAGTGATCAAGGCGTCTCAGATCGAGTCCCTAAGGATCAAATCATTGTTGTGATCAAGACTTGTATCCGGACTGTTACCACTTTGTAAACTGATCATTACTTAGTGGATTCCTCGAGAAGTTGGAGAAGAGAGGAGTAGAAGAATTACCCCATCTTCGAACCTCTATAAAAACTTCATTTGTGTCATTTACATTTCAAAGATTTAAATTCTCGCACTTTTAATCGCTTATATCTCACGATAAATTTGCTATCCATTTGATAATATATAAGTACTAAACCCAAAGACTAAAATCTTGCTTAATCAAACTTAAGGGTGTTAAGTCTTCCGCTAAAAAAACAAAACCACGGTTAGGTCAAATTATAGCCAACGGTGAGTTACTCCATCAACAAACTCACCGAAATGCGTTGAAAGATTAACTCTCTTGAGTGACTAATTCGTCCATCCATCAAGGACACATTTTGTGTAGAATCAACTCAGAGATTTAAAAGGACTAAATCGAAAATTTGGTAAGGTTTATTCAACCCCCTTCTAAACCTTACACTTACACCCCTTGGGACCTACAATAGGATTTTTCTATGATGTACAATTAGTTATACAATGATGCACTGTTAGATATAAAATGATGCACAGCTAAATTATTAAAGGGGAAGATGGTTACACTATTTTGTCTTTATAGTTTCTTTAGATGATGTACAAGTAGTTATAAAATGATGCACTGTTAGATATAAAATGGTATACAATCAGTTATTAAATAGTGTATCGTTTAGTTATTAAAATGGTGCACAATTTCAGTTATGGAAACATTATATTAATCAATCTCTTGATTGTAGGGGCGTGATTTATGGCATTTTGCTAGTTACTATTATGTCCTTTTCATCTATTAGTTAATTGGTAAATCAATTAATTTTAAGAACAACGGACCATTGAATAAAATGTCCGGATAGATGGGATCAATCCACGCCGCCACACGGTAAGAGGTTACCACACGAGATCCCATCCCTATATATATATATATATATATATATATATATGAGGAGGATCTAATGAGACCACATTTTATGGTGAGACAGTATGAACTAATCTCAACCATCTCTTATATACATCAAAAGTTAGGATTAATATAGGATATAATACATTAACCAATTAATTAAATCCCCAATAAGGGTAAAGTTGTCATACAAAACATGTGGGGGTCAGTCAATATGAAATCAGTTATGGTAGAGAGAAAATCATGCCGAGGAGAGAGAAAATCACGTATGTGCTCGATATATCTTGTATATTTAACACTACTATACTGCGTATGTTGAACATAAATTTATGCATCTTAAAATTGTCAAACAATAACATGTGGGGATCGTGAATTAAGGAATCCGTTATAGAGAGAGAGAGAGAGAGAGAGAGAGAGAATCACGCTCACTAACATGTGGGAACGGTGAATTAAGTAAATTAGTTATACAGAGAGAATCATACCATTATTATACTGTATATTTAACATATATTTACTATATATTTAACACTATTATGTTGTATGTTTAACATATATGTACTTTTTATTAAAATTGTCAAACAAAAACATGTGGGGAACGTGAATTAAAGAATTAGTTAACAAGATTAACCAAGGCAGACCAATAATTACGGTTTACTACAGTATACCAAATAATAATAATTAAAAAATCAACAACTAATAGACACAAATAAATTAACTTAATTATTATACAGTAAACTATGTCTAAATATACAATAAATCAGAAGCAATCTCTTGGCCTTTACTTTACCTCATCTGAACGGGCCACAGAAGACCAGAGCGAAAGGGGTGGTAACCGCATGCCGGTCTGAAAGAGACTCACCCAAGCTCAGACCACTAAGAAAGTTTCACGAACTCTCATAGAGAGCTTGAGAGGTTCTTAGTTCACTTTGGTTTGTTGTCTTTAGTTGTGTCGCTAGTCTATGTGTGTGTAACTTCACCTTCGGATCCTTCATTTTCTTTTCTAATCAATTTCGTATGTTGTTGGGAAATTTATTGTTTAGATTTTGATGAATGCCATGTAAAACTTAGAATAGAAGTTGGCACCCCATTTTCGTTGTAAAGCGCATTGTAATAAATAGGCTGGTCAAGTTGAGTTAAGTCACTATGCCTAAACATGCAAGAAGACAACCTGGAGACTAGAAGGAAGACTCATTTGCAAGACATTTGAGTATGGCAAAAGAAGAGAAGACGGAACTCGATGAAGGAGCAGCAATGAGATGCGGTGAGTAGAGTATCGGTCAAGTCAACTCAAGAAAGCCAAGTCTCAAGTTGAAGTGAAGTGAAGAAGAGTCATCAATGATTGGAAGGCGACTCTAAGTCACCTGGGGGAAAGCAAGGAAATGTAGTCAAGTCGAGATAATCGGAAGAGATCCGTTTACGTAAATCAAGGAAATTACTTAAACAAGTAATACCTCCATACTACCTTTCTCGAAGTGCTCACCCCCGAAGCGTGCAAAAGGAATAAACCAATGGGAAGCACTCGCACCATGTCGAACTCGAAAAGTCAAGAACAATTCATCCGAGGAAGTGGCAATTCCAAGGATCGCAACAAGACAAGCAAACGAACACAAGTGTCTTTTGAGAATAAGCCTATCTCTTCAACGGGCAAATTTTCAAAAGAACACTATAAAAGGTGAGGAGTTTATTTGAGAGAATGTTGGTTACCTTGACAATTGAAAACAAATACGAGCAAGAAAAGCTATATCTCAGAACCAAAAATATTCTCAAATCATTCAAGATTAATCCTCAAGCCTACATTACGAAGAAAATCAATCCAACACTCACCTGTGAAGGAAAGATAACTTCAATCGTTGAAGAGGAAATTGTTGAAGAATCAATGGGTCTACATTCCACGGAGGATTGTAGGAAGAAGTTCAAGTCGAACCAGTCTCAAGTTTTTGGAGGGCTTCGTGATCAAATCCAAAGAGCTTGAGCAAGTGGGTCTGTAGTAGCAAAGGCAAACCGCCCGTGAAGAAGCCGAGTCGCACGAGAAGCCACGATTTGCGTGACCAAGGCATCTCCGGATCGAGTCCCAAAGGATCAAGTCATTTGTGTGATCAAGACTTGTATCCGGACTGTTACCACTCGTATACCGATCAATACTTAGTGGATTTCTCCTGGAGTTGGAGAAGAGAGAGTAGAATAATTATCTTCGAACCTCTATAAAAACTTATCGTGTCATTTACATTTCAAAGACTTTAATTCCTCGCACCTTATTTATTTAACTCTTTGATAAATTTGCTATCCACTTGAAAATCTCTAAGTACTAAAACCAAGTATTAAATCAAAACTAAACCAAATTTAAGGGTGTAAAGTCTTCCACTGAAAACAAATCACAATCGAGTTAAGTCTTTAGTCAAAACAGTGATTTATTCTATCAACGGCTTAGTCGAAAGTCTGTTGAGTAACTAACTCTTTGATTAACTAACTTAGTGTCCATCAAAGACTCAAATTTGTGAAGTATTAACTCGAATATTTAAAAGGACTAAATCGAAAAGTTGTTAAGGTTTATTCAACCCCCTTCTAAACCTTACACTCACACCCCTTGGGACCTACAAGTGGTATCGGAGCGGTTGGTTCATTGAGTCTTCCATGACAGTTCTTGAACTAGATCTCCAAATTTTTCAAAGTCTATTTTAGTACTTAAGTTTTCAAAACTCTTTTTATCATCAAAAGTTATTATCATGGAAGCAAATTTGACACGCATCCCTATGTTCACAATTGAAGAATTTGATGATTGGAAAATTCGTATGTGCTCATCTATCAAAGATTACATGATGAGATGTGGATAGTAATAGAGGATGGGCCACTACAAATTTTAAAAGTGAACACATTTGTAAGAAGAGCCGCAATCGAAGGTGAAGAGGATGTTGCTCCCTGCACAGTCATGGTTGAAAAACCAAGAGCCGAATGGACAAATGATGACAAAAAAAGATATAACCTGGACAATGTGGCCAAGGACATTCTTTACAAAACCTTGGACAAAGCCATGTTTAATAAAGTCAAATCATACAAAACGGCTAAAGAAATCTGGGACAAGCTAACATTGATTTGTGAAGGCTTAGAGCAAATCAAGGAAAATAAATTATCGGTGGTCGTCTGAGAAATTTGAAAATTTCAAAATGATCGCAGAGAGACCCTGGATCAACCGGATGCTCGGTTCACAAAAATTACCAATAAGCTATCTCGCACTTGGAAAAGAATATACACGGAAGGAAATGTGTATGAAGATTCTAAGAAGTCTCCCAACCGAGTGGGATATGAAAGTCATGGCCATGAGACACTCCATGGACCTATCCAAGACATCCAACCATGAGCTATTCTCGGATCTCAAAGCCTACGAATTTGAGCGAGAAGAAAAGACCAGGAAGAGACAATTTGTATCCAAAACATTTGCTCTAAATGTTAAGGATGGCAAGAGAGCCGAGGTCAAAGAAGTCATTGACCAAGAGGAAATAGCCCACGATGGTTAAAAGGTTTAACAAGTTCTTCAATAAGAACTACAAGAGAGGCAAGGGCGAATCCTCCGGAAGACACTCAACTCCCTCCAAGTCAAGGGAAGATATGCCAACCAAGAGAACGAGCATCAAAAAGTGAATATCAAAGGGCTAACAATCCAAGAATGGAAAGAGCCGATCAAAAGGTTGAAAATCTATCTTTGGAACCGTAGGCAACCAGGTCACTATGCCATTGATTGCCCATATCCCGTAGTCAACAAATACAGGAATGAAGAAGAAAGAAAGGTCTTGAGAGAAAGAAGTCAAGAAAAGAAAAAGGCAATGTTGGTCGCAGAGATGCCGAGACAACCAAGTTAAGAGACACTGGTGATTCGAGAGAGTAGTGAAGTTGACTACTCAAGTGACTCGAAGAAGAAGCTTTGACTGTTTGATGGCCAAGGAACAAGACCAACCCGACCAAGAAGATGAGGTACACTCTAACTCATCACACTCGATTCTAGTGATAGTGGATCGTGACACACACACTTTATCACCCATTGATCTTTATGATTCATTAGGCAAAATGATGAAAGATTTTGAACACATTAAATCCTCACACACACTACTAAATGAGGAAAACAACCTACTCAAAAGCCGAAACTCACGGTGACTAAGGAGCCGAGTACTCTAAGTCAAATAGCCGATGAGAATGAAAGTTTAAAGATCGAAAATGCTAAGCTAATAGCGTAAATAGTCTGCTATAGAAAAGAGGGAAAATGACCTCAAAATGTGATTGCCTCATTCACTAAGGCATCTAAATCATTGGATGATCTTATTATGAGTCAAAGAGATGTGGAGACAAGACAGGCTTATGATTTAATTCCTTTGTGCTATGTCAAGCTCCAAAAGTGATTTTGGAAAAAGGATCTTCTAGCAATGAAGTATCTCAAAAATCCAAAACTCCAAATGGTGCACACACATTTATCCCAAAGCACAATTACAAACAAACTGGCCTTGGTTATAAAGGAAAAGGAAAACAACCAGTTGAGTGTCTTTGAGAGGACAGTGAGAAGAAATCGGCCGAGTTCCTCAAAGCAAACTCCAAACAGAAATACTCAGTAAAGAAAAAACAGAGCTACCAAAAACCCAGAAGTTCTTTAAAAGGAATACATATGAAGGGAATGGTAGAAAATACCCAAGCCAAGCTGATTGGAATAATGTGAACTATCAGCAAAGACCTATGGAATATAAGCCAAAATGGCAAAGGCCTAGAACTCAGCAAAGGCCATTCCAAAGGTATAAGAGCTTTCATCAGCACACATATGCACCTAGGCACTACACTCAGAGATATCACAACTACCCAAAGAAGGCAATTGCTAAAACACATATACATGCATACAAACAAAAGAGACAGCTGTATGAACCTAGAATCCCCAAGCAATTTGCCAAAATTAATTATGATTATGGCACTGATAGATGGCAACCCCTTAGAGTCAAACCATTTGGCTATAGGTTGGTTGGATCATCTTACAATACTAACCCCTCAGGACCCAGACAAGTATGGGTACCTAAAACTTAATTTCCTTGTTTGCAGGTTCAAGGAACAACTGAGTGCCAAGGAACCTGGTACATGGATAGTGGCTGTTCCAGACATATGACAGGAAACAAGAAAAATCTGTCAAAATTCAAGGAAGTCAGAGGTGCAAAAGTCATATTTGGAGGAAATGAAGCTCCAGGAGAAATAAGAGGCATTGGATCCATCAAGAAAAATGGATTAAAAATCACAGATGTTGCATATGTTGAAGGACTCAACTTCAACTTGCTAAGCATCAGCCAACTCTGTGACAAGGGTTATAATGTTGGATTTAACATGGGTATATGCCAAATCAAGGATACTGAATCAAATGAAGTTGTGTTGCAAGGATGCAGACAAAAGAACATGTATGTCGTGGATTGGTCAACTGCAACACCCATCACTGTCTATTAGCAAAGAGCACAGCTGAATCAAGTTGGATGTGGCACAAGAAGCTGAGTCACCTGAATTTCAAAACGATTAACAAGCTTGCCAGAAGCAATCTTGTGGAAGGACTTCCAGACTCAATATACAAGAAGGAGAGTATATGTGATGCATGTCGAGGGAAAACAAATCAAATCATCATTTAAAGAAAAGACATGTCCATCTTCAACAAGAATATTGCATCTGCTACATATGGATCTATTTGGTCCATTGAACCAAGCTAGCATAAGTGGGAAGAAATACACCTGGTGGTAGTAGATGACTACTCAAGATATACATGGACAATATTCATGTGTAAGAAGAAAGAAACTCTCTCGTAAAACTACCACGGTGATGAAGATGATTCAAAATGAGAAGAGCCAAACCATTATCAAAATAAGATCGACAGAGGAATCGAGTTTGTCAATGGTATAATAACTCAATATTGTATAGAAAATGGTATTGGTCATGAATTGTCTGCAAGCAAGGACTCCACGTGAGAATGGAGTTGCGAGAAAGAAGGAATAAAACTCTCAAAGAAGCAACAAGGACCATGTTAGTCAAGCAGGGCTACCTAAAAGATTTTGGGTGAAGCAATAAACACAACATGCTACACTCAAAATAGATGCATGATAACAGAGACGGTGACAAAGACTCCCTATGAGATTTGGACAGGGAGAAAACCAAATGTTGCATATTTTAGAATATTTGGATGTAAATGTTTCATCCATAACAATGGCAAAGATAATTTGAAGGCTTTTGATGCTAAAGTCGATGAAGGTATCTTCTTGGGATACTCGGTGAAAGCAAAGCCTACAGAGTACTCAACAAGAGGACTATGGTTACAGAGGAATCCATTCATGTGGTGTTTGATGAGCCAAATGTAAATGGAGAAGACATTGAAGAGTCGGTGATAAGTGAATCAACCAACCATGCGAGAAGAGTCCCTATCTTTCAAGTGAAGTCTGGAATTATAAACCCAAATGAAGATGAGATAGTGAGTCTCAAAAATAGTGGAAAATCTGCAGCTAAGTGATGACGAGAGAGCTGATCAAAGCAACATAGTTTGCAAGACGATCGAATCCGGCTAACTTACTCCAACTCGATGTAAGATGGCCGAGAGACCATCCACGTAACTAGTCATTGGAGATATAAAGAAGGTATCAAAACAAGATCCGAACTCAACAAGAAGCTATGTTCACATGCTTTATCTCACAAATAGAGCCTAAAGATGTGTCACAAGCATTGGATGACACACATTGGATTCAAGCTATGCAAGAAGAGCTTAATCGGTTTGAATGAAATAAAGTATGGGAATTAGTTCAAAGACCCACCCATCAAAATGTTATTGGCACTAAATGGGTGTTCGAAACAAGATGAACGAGGAAGGTTCGTGGTAAGAAACAAAGCAAGATTAGTAGCCAAAGGATATTGCCAAGAAGAAGGGATAGATTTTGATGAAACATTTTCCCTCGTAGCAAGATTGGAAGCTATAAGGATGTTTCTTGCCTATGCGGCTCACAAGAATTTTATTGCATATCCGATGGATGTAAAGAGTGCATTCCTTAATGGTTTATTGGAAGAAGAAGTGTATGTTGAACAACCTCCAGGATTTGAGCGAGAAGACTCTTGGAGATAAGGTATACAAACTCAAGAAAGCTCTATATGGATTGAAACAGGCACCCAGAGCATGGTATGATACTTTGTCACAATTCCTGACTGAGAACGGATTCACAAAAGGCAAAGTGGATAGAACACTCTTCAGAATTCAAGATGCGAAGAGTATATTGCTTGTTCAAATATATGTGGATGACATTATTTTTGGATCCACAAACAAAGAGTGTGTGATAAATTTTCAAACCTCATGCAAAGCAAATTCGAAATGAGCATGATGGGAGAGTCGACATTCTTCCTTGACTCCAAGTGAAACATTTGAAGAATGGAACCTTCATAAGTCGGACAAAATACACCGAGAGATTTAATGAAGAAATTTGGTATGGAAGAGAAGTCTTTCGTAAAAATACCAATGAATACATCGATCAAAATGGATATGGATGCGGATGGCAGGCACGTAGATCAAACAAGATACATAGCACTTATTGGATCATTGCTCTATCTCACAGAAGCGGGCCGGACATCACCTTTGTTGTAGGTGTATGTGCAAGATTTCAATCTGCTCCAAAAGAAAGCCACATGATTGCAGCCCAAGAGAATCTTGAGATATTTGAAAGGAAGCCAAGAAGTTGGCTTATGGTATCCAAAGGAAGGTGGATTCAAGCTAATTGACTATTGACTCGACTATCTTGGATGTAGAGTTGACAGAAGAGCACCTCGGGCACATGTCAAATGCTTGGAAATAGGCTAATTTCTGGTTTAGCAAAAAGCAAAATTCAATAGCCACCCTCTACAGAGAATACATTGTGCCCAAGTCCTATGGATGAGACTATGAGAGACTATGAAGTTGAAGAAAAGGAAATTCCAATCATGTGTGATAACACAAGTGCAATTGCAATCACTCAAAATCTGTGTTGCACTCAAGAACAAATCATATCGATGTCGAGATATCACTTCATAAGAGATCATGTTGAAAAGAAGGACATCACCTTGGAATATATTTCAACCGATAAACAGTTGATTGACATATTCACAAAACCATTATGTGAGTCAAGATTTGAAGAACTCAAGCATGAGTTAGGGTTAATTGAGCTCGAGATGACACTCGGAAGACTCAAAGAAAAGAAAAGAAACACGAAAAGGGAAAAAGAGTCGAACTCTCAAATCGCCTAAGTGAATCGACCATATCGAAAAGAGCAATTTTCGAGTTACCCGACAAATTTGAGTCACTAGGAGAATTGTGAGAAGAAGAGTTAAATCAACTAAGGGATAAGCCGAGTCATTTATGAGCAAAGGGACAAAAATGTAGTCGTTTTTACTAAGCGGGAATGTTTTAAGAATGACGTCAAAGATAATTATGACGTGTATAGGCAAAAAAGCCGCACACCAAGCTTATGATTGGATATAAATGCTACCACATTAAATACGAGACATTAAATGCTAATCGGCGTGCAAAATCTAAGCCGTTGATTTCGATCACATTTCAAAAACCACCCGCACGCCCTTTCGGGAACCACACTTAAACCATTTTCGTCTATTTCTCTCACACATTATCAAAAACCATTTCACTCTCTCTCGAAGCAAAGGCAAAAACTCTCTCAAAAACCCTATCAATCTTCAAATCACTTTCTAAGTTTCATTCGGTGAAATATGAAAAAATGGCATCCACTCATGATTTTGTCAAGCTAGGAAAGCAAATCCACACCGGGTCTCTGTGGATTTCGAGGGTATGGTCAAACAGGGTCCGATGACGCCTCATAAAGAAGATTGAAAAACTCAAAACGATAGGCTAAAACCATTTCGACGATGGACTTTCCGATGACCTATGTGGAAGAGGTCGCACGATTCACGTGAATGTTGAGATTCACGATGAGGGGATCAAATCCTCTGTTCACGGGAAGGAGTTCATCATCACCGCCAAGGATTTGGCGTAACACCGCCTAAATTCGCGGCGGAAGGAGCACCGTAAATCAATGAAGCGATGTTGACTTGGTCGCCGCTTGGAAGGAAGTAGCCAAGACCGACTATCTTTGAAAAGATAGTCTACACTGACTAACAAAAAGGTCTCTTTGAAGGAGGACTACCACAAATTGTTGGACATCGTTGCCAAATGCATAGACATCAAATTTGGCGGCTTTGACCAAGCGTCCAAGCGAAATTGATCGTAATGGCTGCGATCATTGAAGAAAAGAAAGTGAATCGGGCTGAGTTTGTCTCACAGCAGACTGCCGCGAGAATGTAGGAACAAATCCTTCAACAAGAATGGAGCATTTGGAGGATCCCCGGGATACGGATGCAGTGATTGGCCGGTGATGGAGGTAAAAGGAGTCCTCTTCGACATGGAAAGGCATTCCATGTAAACAAGAGGATGTTTAGATCAAACCTCTCTCGGGCGCATTTAAGAGAGCCTACGCTAAGAGAGGCGATACGAGTGAGGGGGAATCGGTGACCCTCGAAGATACAACTGCCTCTCCTATCCACCAAAGAAGAAGGTCGCCCCCTGACTACTAAGAGAATCGTGCCCTGCGCAAAGAAAGAAAAACAAATCGCTGCTCCGCCCCTGCCCCTGAAGTCACCGCCCCGCAGCCGTGTCTCCCCCCTGCATGCAGATGGAGAAGGAATCATTAATCCCTTCTCTAGTGATCAAGAAGAAGAGGACCTCTAAGCCACACCTTCAATGAACCGGAGGAAGTGGAGCGTAAATCCCTTTGGTTAAAACAAAGAGAAGAAGAAGACTTTCCAAACTCTCCGAGCTTGAAAAGACAATTTGAGTCTGTCACCACCGTGGAGAAGATACCGAGACTCTGTTGGAGAAGTAGAGTCTCAGTGATTGATGAAACGGCCAAGTGTGCCGAGGCCGATCAACAGGCAACTTGAAGACCCAGTTGTAGTCGAGCAGTGAGGAACAAAGAATGGCCGAGACAACCGAGTCACTGTTGATGGGGGTTGTTTCTCCACTGTAATAACAGAGGCTGCTTTGAAGGTGTCGAGCAATGAAGTCGCTACCTTCAATAACTCGGAAATGAGGGCCAAGAGGATGATGAAGACGATTTAATCATGCACTCTCCATTGTATCTAGACATCCAAAATCGAAATGCGCGAGTGGAGAAAATGGAAGTTTCGAGCCTATCCAGTGCAAGTTTCAATATACGAGTTCATTTGAGGAAGAAGAACTCTTGATTTCTTGAGGTGGACACGATCTTTGCAAGCCCTTGACGAGGATAATTGCATAAATATACCGGAAATTCGAAAAAGAAAATGAACGGGCTAAAGCGGTGAGGACACAGAGGCACGTGGGAAGGCCAAAGATCGCCCTATCACCGCACTACGAGAACATACACATCCTCACTTTGACGCCCTATCGAAAGTGATGAGGATCGGACCCCTGCCGCCGCCACGGAAGAATTGCAAATGCAAAGCAAGCAATGCGAGAATCCGAGAATCCTTCATGAGCAAAGGATGATGGAGGGACCATGAGAGTCCTCCAAAACACACTGGGAGATAGACCCAATGGGAGTGGTGCAAAGATATTGCCACCGTTGTTGTTAAGCCGCCACCACTTCCCTGACTCACTCGGAAATAAGGAATAAAGCTGGCGATGAACCGGGATAGTGGGGACCCCGGTCGAGCCAACCTCTAATGAAGGTGTCTTACCACCGCCCCAACGGCTGAATACTCAATGGGAACAAATGAGTCCGGAGAGGAGTGACCCCAATCCAAGTCACTCGGTGGTGTGCCACCGAGGGGAAACTCCCTCATCTGCGGCAAGGTCGGAGGATCTTTGCGGTGACTCCACAATGAATCTAGAAGGCGAAGTGGAGAAGGAACAAACACAAAATACACATGCAATTTGTCATCGACGAGGCTCGACAATTGAGATTGTCTCACCGAGCCGCCAACCGCTCTACGAAGGCTAATGACGCCGATGCGATCGAGGCACATGAAGGAACAACCACGGGAGTTAACACTGGCGATGAAAGTGCAATCCATGGAGTTGAGACTCCAATGGATGCCACCGAGAAGACCCTAAGACGGTGACACATCGCCGAAAGGGATGTCCAAGGCCATTCGCAGATTGAGACTGCGCAGGAGGTAATGAAGGCCAACGGGAGGTTGAGACTTCCGGGGGTAAAGAAGCTAAAAATCTGAGAACATCCCTCCCGCTATCATTAATCCATCGAGAAAAGGAGATAAGTGTGCTTCACGATTCCCGGGATAATCCTCGATGTATCCTCTGCGGGATCGGAAGAAGATGATGAAGCCGAGTCATCCCCGGTGATCGATCCAAAAGACTCGGTGAGGGTGTTCCAACCACGAGTAAGTCGACCTCAAGACTACTCGTCAAACCTTCAACTTTGATGAGCCACCCATGGAAATCTCATCATCGTCCGATGACGCTCGATAAGGCCGAGGACCACGTCAACTCACGTGGAAAAACCGGCTAAGACCGACGAAGATGTTGAGACAGTGAGGCTCGGCAAAGTCGGGTCAACTTCACAATAGACCCCAACAAACAGAGTCCATCGCGCAGCTTCCCAAGCTGCGCGAGTTCGACTCCACAAGGAACTTCACGAGCATCACTCATCATTGAACAAATTCCGATTTGCTCGTGATGATCCCTTTGTAGAATCATTTCCCTTCTCTCGGAGGTACTCGACCTCCCGAAGAATCGAGAAAGATATCTCGAGCGCTTCCACGACTAGATCCTATCATTCCATAGATACCATCATTCGGTGACTATGATTTTGACGCGCTTGGCCGTCAATCGCAACAGAGGGAAACAAAGTTCGAGAGGTGTTCAAAGCATTATTTCTTTGAAATTGAACGGATGGAGAGGCACCAGGCCTCGATGGACATGAGATCGGATAACGAGAGATGCCAACCTTACTGCGCCGACTTGAGAGGCATAATAGTCGAATCGGGAGTGGTGGCAACAAAGACAAACAATGCGTGTGGAACAAGCTAGATATTTCAAAACATTGTTCAACAAGTTGTTGTCCAGCGGTGAGAATGTTGATGCAAAGACAAAATTGAGAGAACACATTGAGCACATGCATGAATCTCACATCGCCGAGATAAAGCTGCTGCGTGAGCAAAATAAGAATGAGCTCCTGCGTATGGAAGAAAACATGGATCGAAAATTCAGCCTTCTCATGGCCGAGATGAAGTTAATTAAAGTTGAATCCAACGCTACTCGCGCCGAGTTTCGGCCGCATATTCCCGCAGCAGCTAAAGCGTAACTTGGCTATCGCCAGACTCGACTTCCGCTTTCGCTAGTTTGTTTCAGGGGTTCCTCTCTCATTTGATGATGCCAAAAAGGGGAAGAGGAATACCTAAAAGCGAAGGATCGAAGTTGAGAAGGAGGGAGCGATTGTGAAGGGAAAGACAATTGAGGAAGTTTCAAGAGAAAATAAAGGGAAGTCGTTGAGGGGGAAAGATCGAGAGATGTAACATTGATGATTGCAAAAACCCGCAACAAGGTCTTGTCACAATCGATATTATCGGCAAACTCCCGATGACTCTACCACTCCAACACTCTTTGTACCTATGGTTGACAAGAGAAAGACAATTGAAGCGGGGATGGAGGAAGTGGAAGGAAGGATGAATGCCCGAGTTATGGATATTTCGAAACAACATGGAGGCATTCCGGTGAAGAGACAGAGACACTTATGCCATCTCGATGCCGGGAATCGAGCCAAGATCAGTTGATGAATTTAAAACGCTCGCATCCGAAGGATACTTCGCAAATATGTCAAGGATCAAGCCAGGACTTATCTTGGGAAAAGGGTCTCACACTATGTGAAGAAGCCGACAGCGCAGCGAGACATCATGGCGATCACTCCGCTAGTCACTCATTTGGGAAGAAGAAGACCCCGATACAATACAAGGCCAAAGGAAGAGGTAGAGGAAGAAACAGTGGTGGAGGAAGAGGTTTGAGACCTAGACCTCGCCCAAAAACATTGAGTACATAGATCCAAGCAAAAGAGGAGGGATCTCTTGGGCTGTTTTGACGAAGTAGCCAAACTGCAAGTGGCTAAGAACAATCTTGAGTATGTGAAAAGAATTGAAGAAGAAAATAAAAGACAAACTCAGCTATGGGAGGAGAGACAAGAGAGAATAAGAAGAGATGAAGTTTGCCCGAAAGGCGTATGAAAAGAAGAAAAAGCATTTGAAGATGAGAAAAAGAAAAGAAGACCGAGGAAGATGACAGAGTGAAGAAGAAGAAAGAAGGAGGAAGCGAAGGAGATGAAGTGTTGTTGTCCATCCCTTCATGTATTTTACTATGTAAATACATTTTATGTAAGTCTTCGTAATAAATCAAATTCTCTATTTTTGCGTAGACATAGATGTTTGCTCGATACACTTTGTAAATAGTTGTGTAAAGGACAAGAATGATGCAATTATTAGATATAAAATGATGCACATCTAAATTATTAAAGGGAAGATGGTTACACTATTTTGTCTTTATAGTTTCTTTAGATGATGTACAAGTAGTTATAAAATGATGCAATCGTTAGATATAAAATGGTATACAATCGATTATTAAATAGTGTATCGTTTAGTTATTAAAATGGTGCACAATTTGATTATGGAAACATTATATTAATCAATCTCTTGATTGTAGGGGCGTGATTTATGGTATTTTGCTAGTTACTATTATATCCTCTTCATCTATTAGTTAATTGGTAAATCAATTAATTTTAACAACAACGGACCATTGAATAAAATGTCCGGATAGATGGGATCAATCCACGCCGCCACACGGTAAGAGGTTGCCACACGAGATCCCATCCCTATATATATATATATATATATATATATATATGAGGAGGATCTAATGAGACCACATTTTTGGTGAGACAAGTATGAACTAATCTCAACCATCTCTTATATACATCAAAAGTTAGGATTAATATAGGATATAATACATTAACCAATTAATTAAATCCCCAATAAGGGTAAAGTTGTCATACAAAACATGTGGGGTCGTCAATATGAAATCGATTATGGGTAGAGAGAAAATCATGCCGAGGAGAGAGAAAATCACGTATGTGCTCTGATATACTGTATATTTAACACTACTATACTGTATGTTGAACATAAATTTACTGCATCTTAAAATTGTCAAACAATAACATGTGGGGATCGTGAATTTAGGAATCCGTTAGAGAGAGAGAGAGAGAGAGAGAGAGAGAATCACGCTCACTAACATGTGGGAACCGTGAATTAAGTAAATTAGTTATACGAGAGAGAATCATACCATTATTATATTGTATATTTTAACACTATTATGTTGTATGTTTAACATATATGTCTTGTATATTAAAATTGTCAAACAAAAACATGTGGGGAACGTGAATTAAGGAATTAGTTAACAAGATTAACCTAGGCAGACCAATAATTACGGTTTACTACAGTATACCAAATAATAATAATTAAAAAATCAACAACTAATAGACACAAATAAATTAACTTAATTATTATACTGTAAACTATGTCTAAATATACAATAAATCAGAAGCAATCTCTTGCCTTTACTTTACCTCATCGAGCGGGCCACGAAGACCGGAGCGAAAGGGGTGGTAACCGCATGCCGGTCTGAAAGAGACTCACCCAAGCTCGGACCACTAAGAAAGTTTCACGAACTCTCATAGAGAGCTTTGAGGTTCTTAGTTCACTTTGGTTTGTTGTCTTTAGTTGTGTCGATGGTCTATGTGTGTGTAAGCTTCACCCTTCGGATCCTTCATTTTCTTTTCTAATCAATTTCGTATGTTGTTGGGAAATTTATTGTTTAGATTTTGATGAATGCCATGTAAAACTTAGAATAGGAAGTTGGCGCCCCATTTTCGTTGTAAACCGCATTGTAATAAATAGGGTTGGTCAAGCGAGTTAAGTCGGCTATGCCTAAACATGCAAGAAGACAACCGGAGACTAGAAGGAAGACTCGCTACAAGACAGTGAGTATGGCAAAGAAGAGAAGAAGGGAACTCGAATGAAGGAGCGGTGAGATGCGGTGAGTAGAGTATCGATCAAGTCAACTCAAGAAAGCCAAGTCTCAAGTTGAAGTGATGAGAAGAGTCATCCAATGATTGGAAGTCGACTGACTAAGTCACCTGGGGAAAGCAAGGAAATGTAGTCAAGTCGAGATAATCTGGAAGAGATCCGTTTACGTAAATCAAGGAAATTACTTAAACAAGAAATACCTCCATACTACCTTTCTCGAAGTGCTCGGTCCCCGGAAGCGTGCAAACCATGGGAAACTCGCACCATGTCGAACTCGAAAAGTGAAGAACAATTCATACGAGGAAGTGGCAATTCCAAGGATCGCAACAAGACAAGCCAACGACCACAAGTGTCTTTTGAGAATAAGCCTATCTCTTCAACGGGCAAATTTTCAAAAGAACACTATAAAAGGATGAGAAGTTTATTTGAGAGAATGTTGGTTACCTTGACAATTGAAAACAAATACGAGCAAGAAAAGCTATATCTCAGAACCAAAAATATTCTCAAATCATTCAAGATTAATCCTCAAGCCTACATTACGAAGAAAATCAATCCAACACTCAATTGTGAAGGAAAGATAACTTCAATCAGTTGAAGAGGAAATTGTTGAAGAATCAAGGGTCTACATTCCACGGAGGATTGTAGGAAGGTTCAAGGTCGAACCAGTCTCAAGTTTTTGGAGGGCTTCGTGATCAAATCTAAAGAGCTTGAGCAAGTGGGTCAGTAGTAGCAAAGGCAGTGCCTGTGAAGAAGCTCGAGTCGCACGAGAAGCCGAGTTGCGTGACCAAGGCATCTCGGATCGAGTCCCAAATGATCAAGTCGGTGTGTGATCAAGACTTGTATCCGGACTATTACCACTCGTATATCGATCAATACTTAGTGGATTCCTCCGGAGTTGGAGAAGAGAGGAGTAGAATAATTACCCCATCTTCGAACCTCTATAAAAACTTATCGTGTCATTTACATTTCAACACTTTATTTCTCGCACCTTATTTATTTAACTCTGTGATAAATTTGCTATCCACTTGATAATCTCTAAGTACTAAAACCAAGTATTAAATCAAAACTAAACCAAATTTAAGGGTGTAAAGTCTTCCCGTGAAAACAAATCACAGTCGAGTTAAGTCTTTAGTCAAAAACAAGTGAGTTATTCTATCGGCTCGATCAGTGTTGAGTAACTAACTCTGTTGATTAACTAACTTAGCTGTCCATCAAGGACTCAACTGTGAAGTATTAACTATGAATATTTAAAAGGACTAAATCGAAAAGTTGGTAAGGTTTATTCAACCCCCTTCTAAACCTTACACTCACACCCCTTGGGACCTACATATGTATACAGTCGCCCTCGACGCATTGTTCACGTTTTCTACCTCTTTTAGCCATGATTAACAAAACACTAGTCCTAGCACAAAAAAACAAAAAAAGTGTCAGTGCAGAATATATAAAAAAATATACGGTAAAAATTAACTAATTAAGCATCAAAACACATATAAGTATACAACAAAATCTCCTAAGTTTTTCAAAAACCATAAACATTCTTCTTCAACAAAGACAAAACATATAACCGCCATTAACAAAAGCTTAACTCACCATCACCGAAAAAAAAGCAACATTACATGAAACATAATATACTTCAAAATACAAAACAGAAACAAAGTGTCAGTGGAGAATATATAAAAACATACGGTAAAAAGTAACTACATAAGCATCAAAACACGTATAAATATACAACAAAATCTCCTAATTTTTCCCAAAACCATAAACCAACTTCTTCAACAGAAATAAAACATATAATCACCATTACAAAAGCTTAACCCATCATCACCGGAAAAAAAAGCACATGAAACATACGAAACCTTAGTTAACCACTTCAACTCGGAATCGCATTCTCCCAAACACAATCAAATCGCAATAAAAAATCAAATTAAATGAACCAAGACTTTCACATATAAATGTGAAAATAATGAAAAACAATCCTTATCCAAAATCGCCGGACACCGATCGAAATCGAACACCAAAAAGAAATACAATTATGTTTCATCAGGATAGACAATAGGACACGAACGAATTTCTCACTTTAGACAAATTTGTGAGAGATGGAAACCGACAAAACCTCTGTGAAAATTCAAAAATTAATCGCCAACTATTTGGGGGATTTGCGCGGATTTAATTTGGGGAGTTACCAAGCTAGGATGAAACTGTTGTAGGATAAATGACTATTTGCCCTTATGTGACTGAAAATTAAAACAAAAAGGCCATTAAATCAGCAAAATCTCAGCCATCTAAAAACTTAAATTTGTGGATATGATTATTATACACTGTCTTACTCCAGGAATGTATTGGTTTCATTTGATCAAATTCCTATATATATCTATATATATACAAAAATAGATTTTTGGTGTTTTTTTTAATGTGATCAACTTAAATTTGGGCAGTTATATATAAGAATATAATTGTCCAATTTAAGTAAAATATTTTGGCAAAAACTTGCGTGAAACGGTCTCACAGATTTAGATCCGTGAGACGGAGCCCTTATACAAAGTTTTAGAGGTTGTTTTTTTTAGATTTTATTTTTCTTAGGGTTTATATTTGCTTTTTTAGGGTTTATTTTGTTTCTTGGGTTTATTTTTAATTGATTTGGGTTTTTAGGATTTTTAGTTTTTTTTAGGGTTTATTTTTTATTTTTTGGGTTTATTTTTGTTTTTCGGGTTTATTCTTCATGGTTCATGTTTTTACGGTTTATTTTTGTTTCTTCATGGTTCATTATTATTTTTAAATTTATTTTCATGGTTAATGTTCTCAAGACGGAGCCCTTAGGAGGTCCGTATCACGGATTTAGATCCGTGAGACCGTCTCACAAGAGACTTGCTCAAATATTTTAGCGGATAGAAGTCTTCTCATTGACTGAATGTGTTGGGAAGACTATCTCGAAGTAAGAATACAAACTTGTAACAATACTATAAGAAAAGGTAAAAATAATATATTAAGATTCAACCACATTTATTAGTACACATTTATTAGAACAACTCTTAGATACTTTTACGACACTTATTTGACACAAACAAGAAGGGAATCACTTGGCTACACATATAGTGCATATTATATTATTTCAATGTCAATCCACTCTGATATTTTAGGCGCAGACATCAGGATTGGCATGAAGGTACTCTTCACTAAGCTTGTAAAATCCGAGAGCTCGATCGTTGATGGCCTTAACCTCTTCTTCTTTGAGTTGGATATCACCCTTGGTATGGTACTCACTTACTATCTTTGCAACGCACCCTCCATCACTTGAATCTTCGAATTTCTGCTCGTAGTGAATTGACTCAATCTTGTCTCCAAGCATAGGTCCTTCTATCACAGTGTATTTGCTCACTTGGTTATCAATGTCAACAGCCTCAATCCTGATTTTGACATGAGAACCTGTACATGACCGTTTATGTTAATAATATTCAAAATTGATAAATTGAAAACATTGTGGAATCATAACAATATAAATCATTCATTGTTGTGATTTTACTTATTTTGCATAATATGACATTAGAGTCGTTTATTCCAAATATTTTAAATGCATAAATTATTATATATTATATTAACCATCATCGCTCTCATTACTTTTAGATTATGATTAAATGAAGCAAATATTAACATTTGCTATAATTAAAATGTGAATTTTTTTCTAGCCAAACGTTGAGAAACACTTTTGTTTTAGTGATCCCAAACACTCCTTATATCATTATAATTTTTAGAAACAATAACAAAAATGATATAAGATACTAACCATCAGCGAGATTAGTTTGCCTAATGGTTCCAGCACCGCCGTCTCCATGTAGTATCTCGATGCTCTTGATGGTATTGGGAAGTGGGATGGAGTGGGATTCTGTAACCAAGGCCTTGAACATCCTCTTAGCTGAGACTCTGAGTTTGAGTTCTTGGATGTGTTTGGTGATGCCCATGTTTTTTTGCTTGAAAGATTAATGAACACTTAGGATAATTAAGTTAATAAGATACTAGGATGATTTTCTTGGAACTGAACTGAAACCAAAATGTTGAGATGGAATTTATAGGTTTTGTAGTCCAATTTTGCTTCTTCCAGAATTCTCCATAACTAAGTTTTCAACCTTCATAGCAAACCACGTTGGATTTTTAAGTGCCTGTATTCTAGATATTCCATGTTAATTTCTTCCGTTTCTTATGGCTAGTAATTATTTAGTATAGGACAACATGACTTTAATTATTCTTATAATTCGGTAAGGTTGGTCAATGGTCAAGATATTGGAACTGTCTTTCATTGACATTTTCCTGGTGAATATGTGTTTCCTTGAGGTCTTTCGTATTTTCATTATTATTATTGTTATTATTATTATTTATTCGTGTGCAAAAGTAATTTAATATCAGATCCTTTTTTTTTTTTTTTTAAGTGGAATACGAAATCTCTATCCGTACCTATATATACATGATGCAAAGTTGGACCCTTAAAATCGGGACCTTAGGTTGGTGCCCTCGGGGACTATCGTCAAGCTCTATTGTAAAAATCTCCACCCAGCGCTATGCCCCCTTGTCCGCCCACGATTTTTTCCCGATTAGGCCCGCCTAATCCCTCCCAAGTCCCGCCTAACCCCGCTAAACTTTGTCAGCGCTAGGCCCGATCACACCTAGCGAGCGCCTAGCGCTTTTTACAACATTGTCCTCAAGGTCGACCGATGACAACACTACAAGAAAACATTGAAATTCCAACGGAAAAAATCCGTTGGAATTTGATAAATTTCTATTGGAATTATGGATTCCAACGGAAAATAAGTCGTTGGTAAAATGGCCGTTGGAATGCCAAAATTCCAACGGAAATTCCAATGAAAAAAATATCCCAAATTTAGTTCCAAATGTATTTGTCCGTTGGAATATTCAATTGTTGGAAAAAATCCGACGAATATTCCAACAAGAATTCCAATAGAATTATACATTTGGAATTTAGTCCAATGATGATTCCAATGGTATTAATCCATTGGAATATATAATCGTTGGAAATTATTCCAACGCTATTTCAAATGACATTATATTGTTGGAATTAATTCAAACGATAATTCCAATAGTATATTTCCATTGGAAGTTAAGAAAAAATTCCAACGTTTTTTTGTTGGAAAACATTCCAACAACAATTCCAACGGATTTTTTTCGTTGGAATTAAAAATATTCCAATTGTTGGAATGCTTCTATAGATACTTTTGACCCTCTAAAATAGTTAATCTATTAGCTACAATGTGCAAATATAATATCATAAAAAGTCGATATCAAATATTTCCAAATGTACGATATAATTTGTCCATCACAAAAGAAACAAATCAACAATTCTAAAAGTAACAATATCATCACAACGACCCCCGAATCCTTCAACAAAAAATAAAGCCAACACAAAGAAATCCTCAGATCCAAATCCACAAGATTTGCCTCTCTTATTGTTCCCTCGATTGGCCTCATAAAAGAGAGCGATTCATCGATTGATTTCACCTTGTGATATTTTACTTTTCTTCAACTTCTCATAAGTACCCTACACACAAAATACAAAATTTACAAGAGATAAAATTAAATAATATAAAATTAAAAAGATATTATGAAACCAAACATGAGATACTTACATATAAGATTTTAGCTTTAAAATTCATCCACCTGCCAGTTTTCTCATCATAGTTTAGCATATGATACACCTCGGGAATTGTGGCTTCCTCCCAACTACAATCCCTAAAAGAAACATGAAACATACACATCATATATTCCTAATAAATATAATATGTATGCGCATTTTAGAGATTATTTTTAAGGCAACAAGAATAATTATTATACCAACTATAAAATTACAAAAGATGCATTGATTGTTAAACTGTCTCTCATAAGAGTTAATAACTAATAATTTAATTGTGTTTAGAACTGTACCACTAAATTTTGAAATTTCAACATTGAAGAGTGAATTTGGCACCTCTTGGAATTAAGTTTCCAATGTGCAGCAGGCTCACCAGCTTAAAATGTTCCACCGTTTAATTAAGTTTCAATGGTAGAATTCTAGAGATCACACATCGTAAGATATAACTCCCATAAAATAGCATATCATCTATGAGTGAAAGAAAAACTGGAGTACCAACAAATATTAAGAAAAAAGGGAGTACCAACCGAGAATATGATGGTGCGAGCGGGGGCGACGGAAATCTCAAGCTGATACGGGCGGCGATGGGCGACGTGACCAAAATGAGAAACAGTTTTGACAAAATGAATCACAATTTCATTTTGGGAACTTTCTGCAAAATTATATTTTACAAAAAAAACCTGTTGGAATAAACGGTATGTGGAAAAAACTGACTTCAGAAATTATTTGCAAAATAGAAGCAGAAGTTATTTGCAAAATCACTTTTTTTGGGAGAGAGTCGAGACTTTCAGTCTCTGTTATTTGTTTGGTGTCTGACAATGTGTTTGCAAATTTAGAAAAAAAAAGGGCTTTAGTTTTTTTAACTAAAGTTGCTATTGAATCTAAAGTTGCTTGCTTTCTAACTTGCTATTGAAGTAGTTGCTATTGAACATAATTTTATTAATAAAAAAATATTTCGGTTATTCGGTTCAATTAACCAAAATTTTAGAGAGGAACCAAATCAAATACCGAAATTATAAAAAGTAAAAACCAAAAACCGAACTAAAATTTTCAGCTCGGTTTTGGTTCGAACTGATTTTTTGAGTTTGGTTCGGCTCGGCCGGTTAACCAAAATATGCACAACCCTATTTATTCCAACAATTTTGTTTATCTTTTGAATTAGTGTTGTAAATTTTCCAACGATTTATTGTGATATTGGATCTTACATTTGGAATTTAATATTCCAACGAGAATTTCAACTCTTTATTCCAATAGTCTTATCTATTGTTGGAATTTATGTTGGAAGTTTTCCAATGATATCTTTGTAGCGTTGGAATCTCCATTGAAATTGTAAAAATTCCAATAGTATTTCCAATGGTTTATTCCAATGTTTTGTTTACCATTGGAATTACTATTGGAATTTTCCAATGGTTTATTTTGGGGTTGGAATTTTCGTTGGAATTTTAATTCCAACCGACACTCCAATAGTTTATTCCAATGGTTTTTATACTTTGTTGGAATTATCATTTGGAATTTTCCAACGATTTGTTGTGGTGTTGGAATTTTCGTTGGAATTTCTAAAATTCCAACAATTTTTTATTTCGTTGGAATTTGATTGTTTTGATTGTTTTCTTGTAGTGCAAGTATTTTAATTTATAAAAGTGGGATACTTGTATGGTAGATCAACACCAAGTGTACATAAATGTAGCATCTACAAGACCATAGGAGAGGATGACTCTTAATTAAATTATGCTTGAAAACGGCTATACATCAATCTCAAATAGTAAGTCTTATCTTATTTAATTTGAATTATTTGAAGCCAAACCGATCAACAGAAAGAGGTGATCAAAATACACAAGTTTAATTTGATTGTCAATTATCTTATATTATTGGGGAAATTTTTTTGTCAAAATTTCTAACTTTTGCAACCTAAGCTATTTGTTTTTGCAAGTAACGACATAACTTTTGCGAGTTTTTCACTTTGTAACCTCTCGCCAACTATTGGAACATTTCCAGGAATATTCACCCATGTGACCCAAAATAATCTAACTCTGGCTGGCCGGAGGTTGCAATTAAGTGAAAAATTCTTAAAGCTTAGGTTGTTAGTTGAAAACAAAAATAGTTTAGGTTTTTAAGTGTAAAAATTGTCAAAGTCCAGTTGCAAGTTTTCTATATTACTAACAATAATCTTCTTTGAGATGTCGGCCTAATGAACTTAATTAGTCACACATTCTTATCCGTTATGACAATATGTATAAACGATATCTTTGATATCCGATGACTCTAAAGGTTGAATTGAATGTTATTTGCAATACTCATGCAAAGTCATCGACGATCGGAAATCCATCAACTCGCAATGTTGTAACTCTCTTTACGAAATCAAGTAGAAGCAACATCGGAAAAATGAAGCGATTAAAATATACAAGTAAATAGGAAGCAACGAAGTAAAGCAAGACAGGATATCCAAGAACTCTCTAATACTTAAAAGATTTTTAAACAAGCCCAGGACCTATAAGCCTTCGTCATCTCCTTCTCGAAGCGGAAGTGCCTCGGCGTTTTAACCTCGGAAACCCACTCATGCTCCCAACCATTATCTCTCACTGTCTCACATAAAAGAAATTCTCCTTCCATAGCACACCAGGAGAAGGGAATCGATCTAGGAACTTGCACCGAGGATGTGGAAGAAGTTGAAGAAGGTGTCACACTAGAAACCTCCAAGCACAGAACACACAATGGAACGGTCTATGGTCGGAATCATTCTCAAATCGCCGCGTAACATGGTGATATCCTCGCATAAATGCATAAGACTAAGGAATCCTCTGACAAACACATGCTCCCACCGACCTAAGGATCGAGATGAGAAAACCATCTGGATGAAGCATGAAACCAACTGAGAAGCTGTAAAGGTATATTGTGATAAAGCCCTCGGGGGGATGAGTTAACCTGTCACATGGACCCGGGGCCAATTTCACAAAAGTGGAAGGAAGCTCCGGCCGCCGACGCACCTACGAAGACAAGTGGAAGTCACTTCACTGGCCAACTCTCCTGGGACAATTGCTCGACTCCCAGGAGGAGGCCTATGCTGATACAAGGTGGGGCGAACCTCTTTAGGACTATCTCCTCCGGACTCGCCTCGGAAGACTCATCATTTGAGCTCAAAGTCGACTCAAGTTCTACCTCCCCATCACCATCAAAACACGAGTTTGGAGCTATAGGAGGAATATCAAACTCTATGGAGAAGCGTGGACACGGGATAAGCGAATCGAAAACAGATCTCCGGTAACACCTCGGCCTCCAAGTTGAATGGACTATTTACCGAAATCGGGACATGGCTCAAACATACGAAAACTTAGTAGAAGACGGAAAATGGTATGAAAAATGGACTAGGGCGCCCTGGTGTGCCCTTTTGCCACACCGGGAGGCGTCTAGGGGCCGCTCTTTCCCACTCTAGGGAGGCGCCTCGGGGCGCCCTATATGACCTTCATCTCTTTCTCTGTGTGAAGCACTCCACCTCTCCATCAACTCTCAGCTCAAGTCTCACCTCAAGCCTCACCTCAAGTCCACCTCACCTCTCACTTGTAAGAAATTTACTAAGTCTTCTACAAAGTAAAAAATTTCAAAGTTGAGAGATGGGGAAATATGATTTACTTTTGGAAGACATGGTCAAAAGCACTACTCTCAGGCTTCCTCGTGGAAACCAGTCTAAGACCCTCCTAAGGTGAGACAAGAGAGGCACAAGCAAGCCAGGCCTGATATTTTCTACACTGGATTAGCTCATGCACAGCTTCATCCCTCCGCAACACCGGAGCTCAGGGGCTTATGTTGGGGACAAAAATGATGTTTCATAATTTGATTAAATATAATTCATTTTAAATTTTGTTTATTTAATATTAATTTCTCAATGGGATCTTGATAAATAAAATTGGCCCAAAAGAGTCCGGATTTGGCCCAAGCGGTTGTTTCTCCTATGTGGACTGGCTCATAGGCCAAATTCTCTTACACTGTCCATGGGTCCCCTCTCCTAGATATAAAAAGTTCCCTCCTATTATTTGTAAGTAATTAACTTATAATTAATTATTCTCCTACGCATTCAATATTCATTTATTATCTTAATTTCTCTCTCATTCACCGTGATGACTTAAGCATCGGAGGGCCCTCTCGGGGATAACCCTTGGGATCCTCTAACGTTTGCACGTGTATGAAGACAAGTTTCCAACCAAAGGAGGTAGCAGTTCAAGGGGCAGAAGACAAGAAGATTTCCCCCTCGGGAAGAGGATTAGCTCGAAGACTTCCCTTTCGAGGAGATGATTTTGGTTAACACAGTTGACTTGGGTGATCTCCTCTAAAAAGCAGCATCCGCAGTACTCTTAGAAAGCGAGCAACCAAAAAGTTAGTCTCGTAAGAGAAGGGTTTGGCAATATTGGTCCTGTTATAATTTAATTTGGCACAAAGCCTCGTAACTTTTGAAAAGACTCAATTTAAGTCCAATATCTGTCAAAAAGTGAATTATTCATTGGTAAATGTCATGTGAGGTACATGTGACCACGAAAAATTACAACTTTAGTCCTCTATTCATAGGAGAACGTTAATAATGGTTCTCAAAAAATGCGAACTGCAAAAAAAGTCATTTTATTGTTAAAAAAAAACTCTTAATTTAAGTCATTTGGTCATCAAAAATTGGAAATGTTGTCTGTTAAATCCACGTGTAAAAGTTTTTAGTCAAATCAACTGATGCGGAAATCAATTTGGCTTATGTAGATACCATCCAAGTGAGAATGTTCAAATAAGAAAATATGATTTTCATATCAATGGGTTTGATTGGAAATGTAAATACATGGACTTTTCAGGCAAATCTTCCAATTTTCGGGTGATCACAAGACTGAAATCGAAAAAGTTTGAAATTTAAGGTGCTTTATGGAAATTGTGGATTTCACACGACCAATATTTTCACTCCACTATAGCTATAGGATTAAAATTGCAATTTATCCGAGTCACTTGCGTACATGACATTTTCTAGCGGAAATTGGACTGGAATGCAGAGTTTTAAAACTCAGGGCTTTTGCCCATATTTAATTTATATTTAAATTTTCCAAATTTAAGTAAAATGATTTGTTGGAATTTGGTTTGTGAAGAAATAGGCGTTGACCAATTTTTGACCAAATATTTAACTGATTTTAATTGGTGGAAAATAGAATTAAATTATATGATAAAATTCTACTAAGTGAGTAGATAATATTGACATTTTAAATTTCTCAAAACCAATTTTGGGTGAATGAGAAATTAATGTTATAAGTTAGCCACTTAAAACTGAAAATTGACATGGAAATTGGAAAATGTGGGGAAGGAGTGAAGCTCCATCCCACATATGAGAGAAAGCCAAAAATTGCTCTATTTATATAACCCAAGTTGGACTAATAGGTTTGGGCCCTTGGGCACCAAATATTTTAAAGGGGTGAGGACCTACATGCTTGTGGGTTTGGTTCAAAACAGACATGCACCCGCCGCCACCGGCCGACACGGCACGGCCACGCCTGTGTCCTGTCGTGGGCACGTGCTACAATAACCTTATAGTTTTGGACAAAATTTATTTAAAACGTTTAAAATTATTTTTTCTCCAACTGGGCTAGTGGGGCGTGCGCTCACCGAGTCCAGAGATTTTTTATCTCTGCGCTCGAATAAGTGCGCGGTTGCACACTTTCGAACTGTGGCACCTATTCGAGCAACCAGATACCTTTTTTTATTTATAGACATGTCTTTCTAAACCAAAAGACATCATTTCCATGAGGAACCTTGAGGCCTATGTATATGAGGCCTATGCATTACCAACAATCGAGTTATTTACTTCCTAAAGCTTGAAAGTCTAAACCTGTGTTTTAAAAATGGATCGGTGAGCAAATTGTCTTGTTACTGTTAGTAGTTCGACCGGTCGAGACGGTTCAACCGACGGTTTAAGCTTGGTCTAATATAAATTAATTGTATTTTTGTTATATTATGTAAAATGCATATATGTAACCATACTTCAAATAGAAAACACATCTAGCAAAATTCAAATTCAAAATATCGTCATACTTATAATAATCAAATACAAAGTTTAATCCTCATTAAACAAGTATAATTTTAAACTTGGCCCATAATAAGGAAATATTAAAAGTAGGATTTAAATTGGAAGATTATTTGAAAACAAAAAACAAATGGAAAGAATAAAAACTAGAATTTGAAATTGAAGATTAGACAAAGATTTGGGAAATTGAGCAAGAAATTGAGAAACAAAATAAGAAAGAGATAACCGATTTAACTAATTTTGAGGCGGTTCAAACCAGTTCTTGGAGGTTTGACCGTATATCCGGTTTCTTAGGGGGCTTAGGGTTTAAGGTTTAGTATCCAGAACCATAAGCACTTTGTAATGGGGCAATTTCATCTTGCAGATATAGTATCCAATACTAGCCTCGACTTTTAGAAACTCTATGTTGTTTTATATCCTAAACAATTAGCCATTTATTTTTAAACAGTATCACCCAAACAACAATTGCACGACAAAGTATTTACTGCAGTTTTCAAGACTGTTAGGGCGATTATTTTCGGCCTAAGTAATTCCCAAATAAAAGATTGGACTTTGATTTGTTTTTCCTTTCTAGACTTATGGTAAGATTGAGTTGTAGATACATTAGGAAAGATTCATATTGATATGGTATAGATATATTAGGACTCATTGATATTTATCTTATTTCCTAACATAAGTAATATACTTGTCATATATTTGTATATATTTTCTTTCCATTTTTATTAGGACTCTTTGGAAGGTCTTGGACGCCTACAAAAGAGAGAAGGACGTCCATAATCTTTACACAAGAAATACACCAGAGCTACAAGAGTCTTGAGAGAACTAAGAGTCATACAAGCACAAGGAGTCTCACTGCCCTGGATGCAATCTCGAATGTGACTACATCTGAGATTACATTCAGTCCCGCAGATTGTGTTTGTTAGCTTTTCATGCATTGTTTTTAGTATTGTGATTAAGAAAGTCCACACATGTCTATTGTTGGATGAGTTGAATTACACAGATCTGATATACTTTAGATATGAGTTTTTCGTTGAGTTTCTACTAGTTGGTTTTAGTATTTTTGTATACGGAATCCAATGATTTGTACTAGTGGAAAGTTTTGCCATATTGACACGTCTACAAGCTTATTGGCTTGTAGACAATTTTTGTTTCGTGTGTCTTGTTACTGTTTTCAAAATTTTTTTTGCATGTGATTGTAAATGTGACCACATCCGCAATCACATCCTTACTGCGAAACTTTTCTATTAATCCGTGCAATAATTCTTTCAATTGGCATCTAGAGCCTACACTTGACGACACTAAGTGTTGATCTTGAGTGTTTGTTAGCATGGATTTTCCTGGTGTCCCTACTTTTCGTCCCTCGAGTTGAAAATCGAAAAGGTTTGTTAAAAAACTCTTGATTACATTATATGTAGGGCTTGTTCGGATATGGTCATCATGTTAAAAAATGTGCAAATACTTTTTTGAAAAATGGAATGAGTTTGAGTGTCACCTTAAGTGACAATGAATCGACGATGAAAACGTTGTCGAGAAAAGAAGATCACAAGGTTCGACAACCTTCATGAAAGATAGGAAATCTCTCCAAATAAATCCTTGGTGTTGCCCGAGGTGTGGCCGAGATGTGATCACACCTACATTGATCACATCGAACTCACAGAAACCTTAATTATTTCGAACCTTTTTGTTTCAACTCTTCCTCTATTTCTCGATGATGTTGAACAAGATGACGATCGTCAGTGATGAAAGCTTGGAAGAGACCTACACAAAGTTGTATAAAGATTTGTTGAAGAGGATTAAACTAAATGAAATCCTCAAAAAGGAAAATGATGAACAAAAGGAAGTAATTACCAGGCTAGAAGCTGCCATTACCAAGAAGGATCTTGATTTCAAAAAGGTAAACTCTAAACTTGAAGATTCCCTTGAAACCATGAAGAAGTTCAATTCTAGAAAATCAAAATTGGATGATATTCTTTCTTTGGGTAGTGATAATAAAACTGGTCTTGGTTATAAAACTCCTGTGTTTGTTAAGGCTAATGAATATGGAGAATCCTCAGATTCCTCCAACAATATAAAGAGTTTTTCACAGAAGTCTAAACCTCGTAAATGCCACTTTATTTGCCACTATTGTCATGCTCTTGGACACATTAGGCCATTTTGTTACAAGATGAAATCAAATTTGGCGAACAAAAATTTTGCATGTCAGGTGTCATTCTAAATGTTACGACTCCTCGTAACCATATTTCAAAATTTTCAAAATCATCATGCGGGTTAAGAAATCGATGTTAAATGTCATGTTATCTATACTTCTTTGAGATCTAACATTGCTGGATCTTGGTACTTTGATAGCGGGTGTTCACGACATATGACAGGTACTTTAGAGTATTTGACTGACTATGTGAAGCGTGATGGTGGTAATGTAACCTTTGGAGGTGGAGGTAAAGGAAAAATTGTTGGAAAGGGGACTTTGATTGTTGATGGCCTACCAGGCTACGAGAATGTATTGCATGTGGATGGTCTAAATGCTAATCTCTTTAGTATTAGCCAATTGTGTGATGATAATTTTTATGTTAATTCAACAAAAAAATCTTGTGAGGTTTTTAATGAATCTAATATGTGTATTCTTGCTGGTTTAAGATCATCTAATAAATGCTATCAATTTGTTAATAAAAAAATGTGTCACATCGCACAGAGAGAGATGAATCGACCTATGGCACCAAAAATTAGGTCATCTAAGTTTTAAGAAAATGAGGGATCTTGTAAAATTTGAGGCTGTTCGTTGTTTTCCGAAATTTTGCATGAAGAATGCTAATGTGTGTGGAAGTTGTCAAAAGGATAAACAAAGAAGAGTGTCATATCAAATGTTATCACATTTCAATACCACACAGTGTTTTGAATTGCTTCATATGGACATTATGGGTCCAGTTGAAGTTGAAAGTATTGGTGAAAGGAAATATTATTTTGTGATTGTTGATGATTTTTCACATTTTACTTGGATCTATTTTTTACGGGAGAAATCTGAAACATATGAAGTATTTCGAAGTTGGCATAGAAGAGTTATTAATATGCATAGGTTAACAATTGTTAGAATTAGATCGGACCATGGTAAAGAATTTGCGAACTCTTCTTTCTCGTCTTTTTGTAATAAAAAGAGGATTTCTCATGAAATTTTCGTACCTAAAACTACACAACATAATGGAGTGGCAGAGAGAAAAAATCGTACATTGCATGAGACATCCCGTGTCATTTTGAGTTCTAAAAGACTTTCAAAAGGTTTTCGGGGTGAAGCTTTAAATATTGCATGTCATATTGCCAATCGTGTATATTTGAGGCATGGAAGTTTGATGACCCCATATGAAATACTTTTGGGAAAGAAGCCAAACCTCAAATATTTTCATGTCTTTGGTTGTATTTGCTATGTCCTGAATGATCGAGATAACGTTGCTCAATTTGGCTCAAATGGTGACAAAAGTCTTGTTTAGGCTACTCTTCAAATAGCCATGCATATCAAATGTATAATCTTCAGACAAAGACGGTAGTGGAATCTGTAAATATTGTATTCGATGATCTTTCTAGTTTTGCGTAAAACCATGGAAGAAGACCCATTTGATGACTTGATGGAAATGTCATGGGCTCAACAGTCGCAGTTTGTGCAGATGTTATACCGAATGATACAACATCCGCAACCACATCTTCACAGCATGAATCGACTACTGGTACAGATGTCGTAAAAGATGTTGTCCCAGATGTCGTAAAAGATGTTTCCCCAGATGTCTTAACATCCGCTACCACATCCGGATCGCAAAGAATGAAACTAATTCTGACCCTTATATTGAAGCAAACTTGGAAGGACGTGATTTAATCATCAATGAAAGATGAGATCCCCCAAGCAGAATTAAAAAGAATCATCCAATCTCTCAAGTCATAGGTGATGTATCTGATGGCATAAGAATTAGAAGGAAAGAAAGGTAAACTATCGAGATATGGTAAGACTAGTGTGTTTGTCTTCTACTTGTTCAGTGGTAGGAACTTCTTGTTGTGTCACTTTTCCGAGCCTAAAAATGTATTTGATGCTTTGAAAGATAATTTTGAATAATGCTTTGAATGAAGATTTTGATCGATTCAATAGAAAAGAAAATGATTTTCATTGTAATATTTTAACCATTTATTGTGATAATATGAGTGCGATTGATATTTCAAAAAATCATGTCCAACACTCTTGTACTAAACACATAGATATTAGACATCACTTTATTCGAAATTTAGTTGAGAAAAATATAATTCGAATTGAGTATATTGCTACTGAAAATCAGCTTGAGACATCTTCACCAAGGATTTGGATTTTGAGAGATTCTCCAATTTAAGGAGTCTCTCGGTTTGTGTGTTCTCTAAAATGTTACACGAGATGTTACAACATTGCACATCACATCATTTGTGACATCCCACCACCGCATCATCTATTCTTCCTCTATTTCTTTTTTATTTTTTTGTAGACATCCCTACATTATAAGCTCATCATGCATATCCGCAAAAAGTGGATTGATGGTTCGAACTAGTGACATATATTGTCTCCTTAGAAAAGCGGGTGTGAGTTGAGCTTCCCAATACAAAAAAATGATGTTATGTTTCAAAGTGAGTTGTGAATAAAGTCTTGATCATGCTTTGAGGCCTTCTAGGAAAAAGCTACCAACCCATTGTGTGAAGCTATTCCTTGTGACCAATTTCTTCAAGCGTATTTCTTTGTTTAAAAAGGCATGATCATATGAAAAAAAGAGCTACCTATGGCATTTGAGTGAAAGCTCCATGTTGGTTAACTCCCTCATGAGACTTGGAAAATTTGAAGAAAACTCGAAAAATCTTGAAAAGTGGGATTTGATTGCGATTCATTGAATCACTTAGTACAGTGTGACTCAAAATGTGACGACATTTGAACTTGTATCCATTCTTTGCAACACATTTCACCTCTTGTGTGCGATTTTTTTTATTTGCTTAGGCATATTAGGTCTTGTATGTCCTGGTAATCTTGATGGATAATGATTTGTGGGTTATACATGGTTTGAAGGACTTGGAATATTTGAATAGATTTTGCTCCTAATTATCTAGATCTTTGGTTAAGAGTGTCATTGATTTGTAGGATTCTATTTTATGGAAAATCTTGATTTTTGGGAATCATATTTTACGGAAAATCTTGATATTTTTTCTTGATCACCTTTTTGATGTTTGTCTTCCAAAATTCTCAGTGTCTTATGATCCTTTATTCTCCTCAAATGTTTGAATATGAAATGAACTTTTACGTGTCTAAGTGAGGGGGAGCATACATGATTGTTACCTATGTTTTCTAGAAAAAAAGGGGGAGAAAAAGGTTGAGTGTGATGCTTTCGGTTTAGGGGAGTTTTTCGGATATTTGATATTTGATTGCTTTCTTTGGATGTTTTTTTTTGCGATTATGAATGTGACCGAAATGTGATTGCATCTATTTCAGTATTTTTACTCAGCATGATATTTAGGGAGAGTTGTTATATTGAGGGGGAGTTTGTCTATTTTGTGTTTGATATGTGTTTTGTTCAGAAAGGCAAAAAGGGGGAGATTGTTAGGGTGATTATTTTTGGCCCAAGTAAGTCCCAGAATAAAAGATTGGATTTTGATTTGTTTTGCATTTCTACACTTATGGTAAGATTGAGTTGTAAATAGATTAGGAATGATTTCATATTGATATGGTATATATATATTAGGAGTTTTTGATATTTATCTTGTTTCCTAACATAAGTGATATACTTGTCATATATTTGTATATATCTTTTTTCCATGTTTATTATGACTCTTTGGAAGGTCTTGGACGCCTATAAAAGAGAGAACGATGTCCATAATTTTTACACAAGAAATACACAGAGCTACAAGAGTCTTGAAATTAAGAGTCATACAAACACAATGAATCTCGCCTCGGATGCAATCTCGAATGTGACTACATCCGAGATTACATTGATCTGCAGATTGTGTTTGTTAGCTTTTCATCTATTATTTTCAGTATTGTGATTAACGAAGTCCACACATGTCTATTGTTGGATGAGTTGAATTACACAGATCTGATATACTCTAGATAGGAGTTTTTCGTTGAGTTTCTACTAGTTGGTTTTAGTATTATTGTATAGGGAATCAAACGCTTTGTACTAGTGGAAAGTTTTGCCATATTATTACGTCTACAAGCTTGTTGGCTTGTAGACAACTTTTATTTTGTGTGTCTTGCTACTATTTTCAAAATCAAGCTAGTTTTGCCATATTGTTATGTCTACTCTGCGAAACCTTTTCTATTTATCCGTGCAATAATTCTTTTAAAGACAATGGCATCTGTTAGTTTCACTCTGATGGCTGCTGCTCCTGCTCATGGCGAGAAACCTGCAAAATCTCGATGTTGACTTCAAAATATGGCAACAAAAGATGCTCTTTTATCCCAATTTCTGAAGGAGGATCCCCCGACTGTTGGCGAAGAAGAATCTGGCAACCAAAGGAGGATCACTGTAGAAGCTTGGCACAACATCGGTTTCTTCTTTGGGAACTAAGGTTTGAACGGGCTTGAAGACACCCTCTATAACGTCAATAGTTTTTTCAAAATGTCTAAAGAGTTGTGGGGCTCTTTACTCTTTGGAGAAAAAGTATAAAACAACAAATGTTGGCGCAAAAAAATTTGTTGTCGACAAATTTCTGGATTATAAGATGGTTGACACCAAAATGGTGATCAGCAAAGTGCAGGAGATTCATATCATACTTCATGACTTAGTGTCTGAAGGGATGATTCTGAATGAGTCGTTCTAAGTGGCTACAATAATTGAGAAATTGCCGCCATTGTGGAAAGATTTTAAGAACGATCTAAAGCACAATCACAACAAAATAAGACTTGAGGATCTGATAGTTCGGTTTCGGATTGAGAAAGAAACCAAAAATCCGAAGTACAGTCCCACAAATCTAGAATAGAGGTCAAGGTCAATCTTGCTGAATCGAGCATGAGCAAGAAACAGAATCATTCTGAAAAAGAAAAGGAGAAGGCCAATAAGTTCAAAGGGAATTGCTACAACTGTGGCAAACCAAATCACATGGCCAAGGATTGTCGACACCTGAAAAAGGGCAATCAGAATGTCAACCAACAATAAACTAATATGTCCGAGGACAAGTCTGAACCGATATATATGTTTGAGCTCGATCTCACCGCCAATATAGTGGATAACCCAAGAGAATGGTGGATAGATTCCAGAGCTACTCGTCACGTTAATGCTGATAAGGAGATGTTTTCCTGCTACACTCTGATAAATGGAAGGAAGTTGTTCATGGGGAACTCTTCGACTTCCAACATTATAGGGATTGGAAAGATTGTGTTGAAGTTGACTTATGGAAAAGAGCTTACGCTTGTAGATGGGATGCATGTCCTGGATATCCGCAAGAATTTAGTTTCTGGTCCTTTGTTTAGTAAGAGCGGGTTCAGACTAGTGTTTGAGTCCGACAATTTTTAATGGCTAAGAATTGTCAGCTTCTTTGTAAGGGATACCTTGATAAATGACTCTTTCAGATATCTGAAATGAATATTTTCTGCCAAGAGGCGAAGAATAAGAATATTACTTTTGTTTACTTGTTGGATTGTTCTAATTTATGACATGATAGATTAGGACATGTAAACTTCAACACAATTAAAAGGTTAGTTAATGTGGGATTAGCAATGTTTAAAACCGATTCACAAGACAAATGTGAAGTTTTGTGAAACAAAATTGGCTAAAGCACTGTTTTATTCGGTAATGAGAAGTACAAAACCACTTGAGTTAATTCATACAGATGTGTGTGATTTAAAACTTGTACAAACTCGAGATGGGAAAAGTATTATATAACGTTTATTGATGATTGCACAAGATATTGTTATGTATATCTTTTGAAACGCTCACAAGATATTGTTATATATATATTTGAAAAGCAAAGATGAGGCTTTAGTAGCATTCAAAACTTATAAGAATAAAGTTGAAAATCAGCTTAATTTAAAAATTAAGATGATTCAAAGTGATAGAAGCAGAAAGTATGTTGCTCCATTTGAAGAATTTTGCGGGTATAATTCATCAAACAACAACTCCCTACTTACCTCAATCAAATGGAGTTGCAGAACACAAAAATCTTACTCTTAAGGAGATGATGAATGCGATGTTGATAAGTTCTAGCTTACCTCAAAACTTTTGGGGGGAAGCTATTCTTTAAGGCAAACTACATTCTTAATAAGATCCCACACAAAGGTAAAAATAAAACTCCATATGAGTTATGAAAAGGACAAAAACCGTCATATAAATACCTTAATGGGGGTGTTTGGCTAAAGTAGAAGTACCTAAGCCAAAATTAGTTAGAATTGGTCCTAAAACGATTAATTGCGTTTTCATTTGATATGCAAATAATAGCAGTGTCTATCGCTTTTTAGTGCACAAGTCAGCTATTCCAAATATAAATATGGAATAATCATAGAATCAAGGAATGTTGTATTTTTCGAGAATATCTTTTCGAACAAAGAAAGGAAAGAAGAAAGCTCGAATAAATGAACTTATAAAACTGTAAGGTTACCTCAAAGTGATGATGAAGAAGAACCAAGACGCAGTAAAAGGACAAAAGTGGCTAAGTCTTATGGTCTTGATTTTCTAGCTTTTATGTTAGAAAACGAACCTAGAAATATTCAAGAAGTTTTGTCTAGTCCAGAAGCTCCTCTCGGAAGGAAGGTTTCAATAATGAAATATATTACATCATGCAAACTAATACTTGGGAGTTGGTTGATCTTCCACCGAGTTGCAAACCTTTGGGATGCAAATGAATCCTTAAAGGAAAGTACAAAGTAGATGGATCTATATATAAGTACAAAGCCTATTGGTAGCTAAAGGGTTTAAACAAAGGAGGAGGATATGACTTTTCGATACATATTTTCATATTATGAGGATCACGTCCATTCATGTTCTCATCGCCTTCGCATAACCTTGAGATACATCAAATGGTTGTAAACTTGTTAAGTCACTTTTGGACTAAAACAAGCACTTAAGCAATTGAATGAAAAGTTTGACTCGACCATGAAGTCAAATGGTTTCAAATTAATGAATGTGACAAGTGTGTCTATATTAATGTACTACGATGATGATTATGTCATAGTATGCCTTTATGTAGATGATATGTTGATTTTACGTAGTAGTCATGATTTAATCATAAATACTAAGAACATGTTAAAGAAGAACTTTGACAAAAAGATATGGGATTATCTGATGTTATATTAGGGTTTAAAATCTCTAGAACTTCAGATGGAATTGTCTTATCACAATCCCATTATGTCGAAAGCATACTTAGAATTGTTTAGTGATTTTGATAGTCTTCCGGCTAAGACACCTATACATCTAAGTCTATACTTGGCCAAGAATATAGGAGAACTGGTTTCTCAGCTAGAATATGCAAGAATAATTGGCGCGAATTGTACACGTCCAGACATTGTATATTCAGTGAGTAAGCTAAGTAGGTTCACAAGTAACCCGCGTAAGGATCACTAGAAAGTCTTGACAAGGGTGTTGAGATACTTAAAGTATACTATGAACTATGAAATACTTTATACGAGATATCCAATACTATTAGAAGGATACCGTGATGCCAATTGGATATCAGACACAAAAGACCCCAAGTCTACAATTAGATATATTTTCACAATAGGTTGAGGAGCAGTGTCATGGAAGTCTTCTAAGCAAACGGGTATAGCTCGATCCACTAAGGATTCCGAGTTCATTGAGTTAAATAAAGTCGGAAAAGAAGCAAAGTGGCTTAGAAACTTCTTAGAAGATATTCCTTGTTGGAATAAAGCGGTGCCAACTATTTTGATACATTGTGATAGTCAATCAGCAATTGGAAGGGCACAGAGTAGTATGTATAATGGTAAGCCTATATATATTCGTCGAAGACACAATACTATTGGACAATTAATTTTGAATGTGGTTATTTCGGTTGAATACGTGAAGTAAAAGAAAAACCTAGTGGATCCACTGACAAAAGGTATAAATTGAGATCAGTTGTATAAATTATTAAGGGGAATGAGTTAATCCATAAAATAAAAAATGTTCATAGCGGTAACCCAACCTTGTGAATTGGAGGTCCCAAGACCTTAGTTAAATGGGACAACTAAGTTATGAATGTTGATTGTACACTTGAAAATTGTTAGCTCATTCCGGAACTTCCAAATGAAATAGAAACCCTTGAATATGGTGAGGTTAAGTTTGAGACTTCTATCTTGAAAGGTGGTGTATGGCGGGGATACTCTTGAGGAGATCGCCTATATAAGGAGAAGTAATGGCCACTTCAAAGAAATACTTATGAATCTAAAATATGATCCGGTAGAAATGGATAAGACGTAAGAACAATAAGTGTTAGAATTGTTGTTGTGTAAATATTGTTGTCCTAGTTTACACAAACGGATGAGTAGTTCAAGTCATCGCGTCACTAAGCGGTGGTAAATCCGATAGTATTATACTAAGGAAGGATCAAAGCCACAAGCTACCTACACGGATGCAATAACAGTTCATCGAGACTTTCAAGCGATTTTCTATACATGCATGCATTAATTTATCATTCATGTGGAGGATTGTTGGAGTTTGGTGTGTGAAGAAATAGGAGTTGACCCATTTTGACCAAATATCGAGTAGTTTTCACGATAGAAAATGGAATTATATTATATGATAAAATTCTACTAAGAGAGTATATGAGATTAGTATTTTGAATTTGTCAAAACCAATTCCGGGTGAATGAGAAGTTAATGCTACAAGTTAGTCACTTAAAACTAGAAATTGATCGGAAAATTAGAAAATGTGGGGGGGAGCGAAGCTCCATCCCAAGTAGGAGAGAGCCAAAAACTGCTCTATTTATATAACCCAAGTTGAACTAATAGGTTTGGGCCCTTAGGGCACCAAGTTTTTAAAGGGGTGAGGACCTACATGCTTGTGGGTTAGGTTCAAAACACACACGCGCGCAAGATGCCTCCACTACCCGCCAGCTCGTCTAGGCCCATCCCGACCCGGGTCCGGGCCGTGGGCTTGGGCTTGGACTTCGAGGCCCTTATAGTTTTGGACAAAATTTATTGAAAATATTTAAAATTATTTTTCTCCGATCACAGGCTAGTGCGCGGGCGGCTTTGCAGTGTACGGTCGCACATTGGGATGGGACGCGCACTGCATCACATATTTTATGTGTTTTTGTTAGTATTTTTTGTGGTTATTTTGATTTCATTTCAATATTTTTAATAGTATATTTCGTGTTTTTTCTTGCGTGTTTGCTTTTTTTGTTGTTGAGTCTTTTTGTATGTGTTATGCTTGTTTTTGGTGGAAAAGTGTAGGTAGAATAAAGAAAAAATGAAGAATGGGCTAAGAGAAGTGAACAAGGAATAAACTAGGCGAACGGACAACGAATGGTCGTTCGCGTAGGAAAAACATAAAGAGAGACGTTCCCAAAGAGCAAACCATTTTTGTGATTTGAAGTATGGAACGGTTGTTACATGGTCATTCCCAAGAAGACCTCTCTGAAGAGTGGTCGTTCATTGGCCATTCGGTGACCGTTCAAGAGAGAAAACTGGAACGTGTTATGTAATCTCTCGATTTTATCATATTTCTTTTAGGATCTGGACTCTTCCAACTTGTTTGGTCATTTGGGTTATAAAAGGGGAGTCTAGGCTATATATTTTCATTTATTCAAAGCTAGATACAAGATTTGGATTTTTCTCTTTTTTCTCATTTTTATTGTTTGCATTAATTTAGGGCTTTCTTTTGGGGATCTCCTTACAACTTGAAAAGGCGTAATTATTCTCCACCTCTATTTGTCTATTTGATTTTCTTTTGGTATTAATTGCTTCATAAGAATGTTTGTGATTTTTATCTCTTGTTTAATATAATTGATGAATTTCTCCATGAGCTAATTCCCTTGTTCTAGGGTTATGATGAATTGAATCGAATAAAAAACAGGAATATTGGTTGATTCATTATGTCTTTCCTAATTGAATTGCTTTATTTTACAATTGATTATCGATCAATTTTTGATTATTTTGAGGGAATAATTGAGATCGAGAGATGATATTATTGTCGGACTAAATTCATTTAGGGATTAGATATGGATTAATAATGTATTATCTAACTTGGTTAATGATAATTAAGTAAATTTGATCTAGTTAGACTTAATTTGTGAATACAAGAGTTATCATATCTAGGCCTGGTTTATATCTGTTTTCTTGATTATTTAATTGCATGATCAATTGATTGATATTCTCGCTTGGAAATTTGATGATACGAATCAAGCCCTAGATATTTTATCATTCATATTTTTTATCCAAATCTCGTGTTTTAGTTTTGAATATTCATTTTAATAAATAATTTAGTTATTACAAACCTTAAAAATTGAATTAGAGTGTTTAGGATTTTATTTCTGTTATTTGTGTTGCATGATAATTATTTGCGAGTTAAGTCTTCCGCAAAGTGACGACTTTGGTCAACTTATTCCTCTACGATTAATCTCGTGCCCTTGCGAGCGTCGCTAGATTAATTTTCGGTGTTTTGAGGTCGAACATCGCACACTGGGTAGTGCGCGCGTGCGCACCGAGTCCAGATATTTTTGATCTTCATGCAAGATGCGTATGCACGGTCGCGCACATTTGAATTGTGGCACTGTCCGAGCAACCAGGTGTATTTTTTGATGTAGACATGTCTTTTCAAATCAAAAGACATATCATTTCCATGAGGCACCTTGAGGCCTATATATATGAAGTCCAAAAGTTAAAAACCACAAGAAATAATAAGCTAAGAAAATTGAGCACTCTGCATTACCAAAGATATTGAGTTATTTCCTTTCTAAAGCTTGAAAGCCTAAACACTAGTTCTGTTCGATGTTGGTTCGACTTTTGCAAGTGCTGCTAAGCTAAACTTGTAAAATTGTTGTATCTTAGAGATGATTGTCAGAACCATAAACACTATGTAACGAGGCAATTTCGTCTCATGCAGAGATGGTATTGGATAATACTAGCCTCGACTTTTAATAACTCTTTCCCATTTATATCCTAATTTTAGCCATTTCTTTTTAAATAGTACAATCCAAACACCAGTTTTCTGTGTATTAAAGTCTTCTCGTCGATTGAATCTGGTGAGAAGACTATCTACATGTAAAAATAAAAACATAATAGAGAAATAATATAACAAAAGTAGTAACAAATATATTAAGATACTACATCACAATTATTATTTAGTACACGTCAAATCCAAAACAAGAGTAAAACAACTCACAGATGCTTTTGCAATACTTATGTCACACAAACAAAAAGGAAAAATATTTGGCCACGCAAATGGCTCATGTTTTAAATCAAAGAGTGCGTTTAATTATTCATGAACGTATGTAAGATGTATTCCACCATAACATATGTAATCTTGTATTCCACCATGACGTGGCACAATCTTTCTAGGCGCAGACATTAGGATTAGCATGAAGGTACTCTTCACTAAGCGTGTAAAATCCGAGAGCTCGATCGTTGATGGCCTTAACCTCTTCTTCTTTGAGTTGGATATCACCCTTGGTATGGTACTCACTTACTATCTTTGCAACGCACCCTCCATCACTTGAATCTTGAATTTCTGCTCGTAGTGAATTGACTCAATCTTGTCACCAAGCATAGGTCCTTCTATCACAGTGTATTTGCTCACTTGGTTATCAATGTCAACAGCCTCAATCCTGATTTTGACATGAGAACCTGTACATGACCGTTTATGTTAATAATATTCAAAATTGATAAACTGAAAACATTGTGGAATCATAACCATATAAATCATTCATTGTTGTGATTTTACTAATTTCACATAATTTGATATTAGAGTGATTCCGGCATATATTTGAAATGCATAAATTGTACATGATATTAACCATATCAACACTCATCTCCTTACTTTTAGATTTTGCAAATATTAAATTGTGAAAATTTTCAGTAAACCGAGAAACACTTTTTTAGTGATTTTAAACACTCCGTAGCTATATCTTTATAATTTTTGAAACAAAAAAAATGATATATATGATACTAACCATCAGCGAGATTAGTTTGCCTAATGGTTCCGGCACCGCCGTCTCCATGGAGGAGCTCGATGCTCTTGATGGCATTGGGAAGTGGGATGGAGTGAGATTCAGTAACCAAGGCCTTGAACATCCTCTTAGCTGAGACTCGGAGTTTGAGTTCTTGAATGTGTTTGGTGATGCCCATGTTTTTTTGCTTGAAAGATTAATGAACACTTAGGATAATCAAGTTAATGAGATACTAGGATGATTTTCTTGGAACTCAACTGAAATGCTTATTGTTGTGCTGAAACCAAAATGTTGAGATGGAATTTATAGGTTTTGTAGTCCAATTTTCGCTGCTTCCAGAATTCTCCATAACTAAGTTTTCAACCTTCATAGCAAACCACGTTGGACTTTTAAGTGCCTGTATTCTAGATATTCCATGTTAATTTCTTCCGTTTCTTATGGCTAGTAATTATTTAGTATAGGACAACATGACTTTAATTATTCTTATAATTCGGTAAGGTTGGTCAATGGTCATGATATTGAACTGCCTTTTATTGAAATTTTGCAGACAATGATGTTTTTCTTTGAGGCTCTTTTTCTTTGGAAATGATGTGGTGAAAACAATTTAGTACAGACCTAATTGGCCAATACCAAAAATTAATGATTTAAGACAAAATTTAGTTAAATAACAGATCTCGTTCATGGTTTTTCTTGGTAAGGAAAAATTGACAGCATAGTGTTAATAATTTATTTTATTTGTTTTCGTTTTCCTTTTGACTGGCTTACTTTCAAAATTATCGTTCTCCTAAACGGGTAATAAAATGCTACACAATTGGGTAGGGGTGTCAATTTTTGACACGACACGATAGCACAAAACGAATACAATACGAAAATAGCGGGTTAGTGTTTTGCCTTATCGTGTTCGTGTCCTTATCGTATCAACACTAAAAATGAAAAAAAGTGCAAGATATGTACACTAAAAATGCAAATTTAATAAACTAGCTAAGCACCATTTATGTTAAAGATATGCAAACAAAAAACTACGCCAAAAAAAAAAAGAGCAGACATTATGTAACAAAAAGCAGTAAATGAATATTAAAGGGGCAATAAAGAATACGAGAAAAGCAAATAACCAGCAAAACCTTGATATACCTGAAAATTGATAAAATTAATAACCCTAAATAAACTCCATGTCTAATAATTAATCCGACGTCTGGCTGAAGACGTAAAACTTAGCGATTTGTGAGAGGCAACTCAAGAGGCGTCTTGACAAACTCCGGTTAAAAATAACGACATGATAGACACACATGGGCATGTGGACGCACACGACCCGACCATGCGATCTGCTCCTCCAGTTTCAAATTTGACGGATGAGCTCCCGGCTTCACCGAAACGAGTCAGGTATGTACTTTTTACGCATTCCTCTTTCTTTTGATAATTTTCTCATATGTTCGGGACAAATCATATTTTAAGTTTGGGGGGATTGTCAAGAATGCATAAATAAGTACTGTTGCATTATTGCATTGCATTTAGGATTGCATGTAGAGTATAAAATTTTCATAAAATTTTTCAATATGTTCGATTTTTTTAATTTTTTATTTTACCATGTTTATTGTTTTAGCACGTTTAATTGCTTTTGTGTGATTTAAGATTAGAATTCAAAAACGTATAAAAAGCTTCCGTATGATTATACTATGAACATTTAATTTTATGAGATTAAATATTTTTGTGAATAATGCGATAAATGGTTGAGGAAATGCCTTTCATTTGTTTGACATTAGTTAAGAAAATTGGGTATTTGAGCATGTTGCGAAAAATAAGCCTATGAGCTTTTGTGCCTATAACTGTTTTTCTATTATGCAGTCTTATTTTTTCATGAGTGTGTCATTCATGATTGTTAGAACTCTAGAACTTGATATGGTATATTCATTGAAACCATGTGTGTGTGCAATTTTTGAAAATGATTTAAGGTCGTCTTTGTCTCGCCTACTTAGCCTAAAAATCCTACATATGAACTCATGATTCCCTAGTTAGCCACATTTTGATCTTTTAAATTGAAAGATGATTTTTATCCTTAAAATACTTAAACTTATAGAAGATGAATAGTTAGGGGGAGATGTTGTGAAATTGCGAAAAAAGAGATAAAGTTGGCAAAAGAATGAGGGATGAGCAGTGAATAGGTGAATGCAAGAATAATTAGAGAAAGTTTATCTTTTTTTTTTAAAAAAAACGTAATAACTTTTTCATTTTTGATCCATTTTTAATGTATAATATATCGAATATTTAATTATTATTTGCAATTTTTAATGGGCTTAAAAAATGTTGCATTATTGGCCCTTAAAATATTTAAGAGCCCTCCCAGTTGAATGAGAAATAAAGGTCATGGCCCTGAGACATTCAAGGACCTGTCAAGAATATCCAATCATGAGCTATTCTCAGACCTCAAAGCTTATGAGTTTGAGCTGAGAAGAAAAGAGCAAGAGGAAACAGCAGTACCAAAGACAGTTGCATTATTGGCCAGTGATGGGAAAAGAGCTGAGGCAAAGGAGACCATTGACTAGGAGGAGATTGCTCTTGTGGTAAAAGGATTCAATAAGTTCTTTAATAAGAACTACTAAAGAAACAAGGGTGGAACCTCCAAAAGACATTCAGCACCCTCCAAAGCAAGAGAGGATAGGCCGCCCAAGAGAGCTGAAATTCAGAGAGCTGATAATCAAAGGACCGACAGAGCTGATCAAAGAGCTGATAACCTATGTTGGAATTGCAGACAACCAGGACATTTTGCTATTGACTGTTCCTATCCACTCGTCAACAAATACAAAAATGAGGAAGAAAAAAGAGTCTACAGAGAAAGAAGACAAGAAAAGAAGAAAGCCATGTTGGCTGCTGAGACTGCTGAGCCAACCAAGTGCAATGAAGTAGCAGACTCAGATAGTAGTGAAGTTGACTACTCAAGTGACACAGAGGAATAGGCTTTGATTTGTCTCATTGCCAAAGAACAAGATTAAGAAGATGAGGTACATTCTAACTCATCTCATTCTGGTTCAGGTGATAGTGAATGTGATACACATACTTCATCACCCACAGATCGTTATGATTCATTAGGCAAAATGATGAAAGATTTTGAGCACATTAAAACCTATCACACACTTTTAAATGAGGAAAACAGCCAGCTTAAAAGCCAAAACTCACAGCTTACAAAAGAGTTGAGTACTCTGAGTCACATAGTTGATGTGAACACCAAGCTGAAGGCTGAAAATGCCAAGATCATAGCAGAGTTAGCTGCTACAAAAAAGTGGGAGAAAGATCTTAAGAATGTGATTGCCTCATTTGCAAAAGCATCCAAATCATTGGATGAACTTATAATGAGTCAAAAAGAATGTGGAGACAAGACAGACACATGATTCAGTTCCTTTGTGCATAGTCAAATTCCAAGAGTGATTTTGGAAAAAGGATCTTCAAGCAATGAAGGAATCCGAAAACCAAAACGCCATATGATGCACCCACATTCACACCAAAGCACAATCACAATCATATTGGCCTTGGTTATAAAGGGAAAGGAAAGAAGCCCGTAGAGTATGCTGAAAGGACAGCTGAGAAAAAATTCAAGTAGGTCCCTCATCAGACTCCTATTAGAAAATACTCTATAAGAGACAAACAGAGCTACCAAAAGCCCTAGAAATTTCATCAAAGAAATACACATGATGGGAATGGTACAAACTATCCAAAACAAGTTGATTGGAATAATGTGAAATATCAGCAAAGACCTATGGGATACAATCTAAAATAGCAAAGACCTCAACCTCAGCAATGGTCATTCCAAAGGCAAAAGAGCTATTATCAGCACACATATTCACCCAATCACTACACTCAGAGATTTCATAACTATCCCAAAAAAGCAATTGCTAAAACACACATAGGCATACAAACAAAAGAGACAGTTGTATGATCCTAAAACCCCCAAGAAATTTCTAATGTGTATTGATTATGGTACTGATAGATGGCAACCTCTTAGAGTCAGGTCATCTGGCTATAGGTTGGTTGGAACATCTTATAACACTAACCCCCAAGACCCAGACAAGTATGGGTATCTAAAGTTATATTTGGAGTTAGTGAAGCCCGGGGAGATCAAAGGCACATGATCCATCAAGAAGAATGGATTGGAGATCACAGATGTTGCTTATGTTGAAGGCCTCAACTTCAACCTGTTAAGCATCAGCCAACTCTGTGACAAAGGCTACAATGTAGGATTCAACATGGGGATATGCCAGATCAAAGATATTGAATCAAATGAAATAGTGCTGCAAGGAACAAGGCAAAAGAATATGTATGTGGTAGATTGGTCTACTGCTACACCAAGCAAATGTCTTCTAGCAAGGAGCACATCCGAATCCAGTTGGTTGTCGCATAAGAAGCTGAGTCACTTACATTTCAAGACAATCAACGAGCTTGCAAGGAGTCATCTTGTGGAAGGATTGCTAGACTCAGTGTACAAGAAAGAAAGTATTTGTGATGCATGTCAGATGGGAAAGCAAATCAAATCATCGTTCAAGGATAAGTCAAGTCCTTCTTCAACAAGGATATTGCTTGTTGCATATGGATTTATTTGATCCATTTGAGCCATCTAGCATCAGTAGAAAGAAATACTCCTTAGTGGTGGTGGATGACTATTCAAGATATACATGGACAATTTTCAGGTGTAAAAAGAAGGAAACACTGCAGAAATTGCCTCAGCTGATTAGAATAGTTCAAAATAAGAAGAGTCAAACCATTATAAAGATAAGATCTGACAAGGGAACTGAGTTTGTCAATGGGATTGTAACTCATTATTGTGTTGAAAATGATATTGCTCATGAGGTATCAGTGTTAGGGATAGTGCCCTTAAAGCAATTGTGAATGGTTTTTGATTATTAATAAAAACGACATTTATTTTCGAACTCTTTTACATATTGTATGTACTGTCTTGAACATCATGAAAATCCCTAGTTTATTTATGTAACCATAATCTTAGTATATAAGAGTTATATACAAGAGGATTAAGATTATGGATAATAAACTAAAATTAAGTCTGTGATGAAATTAATTAAAGTATGGCATCTTTAATTAAAACATCATTAATGCGGCCCAGAATATTTTGAATGTGATTGTCTTATCCGGACCATCAATGTGGAGACATCTTAGTGGGGGCATTTATATATGATTTGATCATATAGGACTGGGACCGATTTGATTTGAATTTTCCATACAAATTCCGTTGTAGAAATGGAAAATCTAATTAAATCACTAGATGATCATATATGGATAAATCTTAATCCTGAGTGATTATAGACTCATGTTTATTTCTGTGTGATTCTTAATTTGCTCGTTTGAGTTTGTCCTACGACATTCCCAACACTTGCATTTTAGATTCACATTTGAATTAAATAGCTGGGAATATAAATTCACAAATATGGAATCCATTCCTTTTTGCGAGAAGTAGAAAGTCGATTCTCTCATTTGTTAATTCTGGATTTGAATGGTTTGAGATCTCTAATTTATAATCTGATTATAAATTAACCATTCGCTAGTGAATTAATGGTAAATGAGGATGAGAGGTAATTGAAGAGGTTTAACGGATACTACCTAACTTCAATTATGAATTGTCTATGGAGGATTAATCTATATGTATGATTATATCAGTGGACTGCTCAATTCATAGAGTAAGATATTATGTAATTATAAGAATGCAATTCTGAATTTATAGTGGAGTAATATCAGAATTAATAAGTTGAATAAATTAATTAAAGAGTTAATTATTTATTCTATTTATTGGAGCTTATAATTATAGGTCAAGGTCCCTGGTTCGCCTTTCTAGAGTAAACGGGTTAGAAATAATATTTTCAGTTCCTAAAGGTTTATGGAAAAGAGTTTTCCAAATATTTGCACTAATATATTAAAATTTGTTAATTCCGGGAATATATGATCTTCTACAGTTTTGACTTTATTGGGAATTAAATAAATAAAAGATATTTATGATATTAATATAATTATTCAATTGATAATTATATTGGATAATTATCAATTAAAGTTTGAGTCTATTTAGAATTATGAATTCTAGATTAGATAAGAAACTTAGCTGGAGTGGGAAATTAATTGGAACCAGAGATTCCATTGGTTGCCACCAAGTGAAGATGGTTATTTAAGAAGTCTGAATTAGAGAAGACATCTGAGTCCGGTACTCAGCCGGAGGAGACCGCCGAGACTGTTGATGCTCAAGAGGAGCAGTCTCAAGAGAAGATTGATGAGACATCAAAGACTGTTGATGTCGATTAGCAGAGTATTCAAGACCCCGATGTGCAAATGACAACTGTGGAGATAGAAGGAGTTGAGACAACCAAGACCGTGGAAGACAAGGTTGTCTCACCCCCTCATACTAATGCAGTTGAGTCTATGGAGGAGAAAGCTCCATTAACCACCATTCCAGAGTCCGGAGAGGAGAATGATGATGATCTTATTATGTACTCTTTAGTCTATCCAGAAATCCAGACGAGGCTAAGGAATCGGAGGAACTGGAAGCTTGATTACTCCAGGCAGTAGTTTACTTGCCCAAAGTTCATTGAAGAAGAAGAAGAGCTTGTGGATCTTAGATTGGACAATCGTGATGCAACCCTCAGTGTAGATTTGAGAGGAGTTGTGGTTCGAATAAGGGAATGGGTTGTACAGCAGACTGTTTTGCGTTCAGAGCAGGTCCGATACTTCAAGGCCTTATTTGCAAATACGTCCAAGTTTCAGCAGATAATGAAAGAGAACATGGTCATAATGGAAACTGTGCACAAGTCAGACATGGAGTTGCTTAAGCATAACCACCAGAGCGAAATTACGTGCTAGAAGACAACATGAATCAGAAGTTCAGTCTTCTAATGGCAGAGATGAAATTGGTGACAACTGAGTCAAAGGCTACTCGATCAGAATTCCGAACAGCCCACTCCTGTGTAGATATCAAGCAGAATTCCACTATCAACCGACTGGATTTCCTTCTGAGCAGACTATTCCCTGGCCTAACCCTTCCATTTGGTGATGATGCCAAAACGGGGGAAGATGAGGCCTTAAAGGGATTGAAGGAGGAGAAGTGGAGTGATAAGAAGGAAAAGAAAGGTGACACAGCTGAGGGGGAAAGAAGTTCGAAAAATCTTCCTTTAAACTCATGTATGCTGAAACCCCACAGCAAGGCGATGTCACTACCTCTATTCTCAGCAAGTTACCGATAGGGCTGACCGTTGAGTAGAAATCTGAGATGGCTGTGAAAGATGCAAGAACAACCATTGAAGCCGAATTCGAGATGGTAGTTGAGAAGCAATCAGCACGTGTTCAAGAAATCATAAAACACTACGGTGGTCCTCCAGTTGGAAAGGATTACGCTGCAATAAAGCCCTAAAGAGAGTTTGTCAGGCCCAATGTTGGATCTGAGCCCAGATCTCTAGAGGAATTCCAGAATCTTGAAGAAGAAGGCTACTTTAAAGATATAACTCTACCTCAAGCATGGGATCTGTACTGGGAGAAGGGAATTGAGCTGTGCAAGAGGCAAAAAGCACCCAAGTTCTAGCAAATCACTCTATGGAAAGTAAAAAACTCCAGTACAATATACTCCCAAAAGAAGGGAAGCTGAGTCAACAAGGGGTAGACATGGTGGCAGTGGGAGAAGCAGTCAACCACAACCAAGACCAAAAGATGTTAAGTATATGGATCCACAGAAGAATGGTCTCATATACTGGGTTGGATTCGATCACCTTGATAATATGGAAGTTGCAGGCAAGGTTGCTGAAGCTAAAAAGAGGCAAGAGGAAGAAAATGAGAGAGTGAATCACGAATGGGAGAAAAGGCAGCGAAGGAATGACCTTGCTGCTAAGCGAGCCTATGAGAAGAAGAAGAGTGATAAAGAGGAAAGGAAGAGGAAGAGAGCTGAAGATGATAGGAGGAGAGCTGATGAAGAAGAGAGAAGAAGGAAGCAGTAAAGGTGTTGAAGATAGCTGCGAACCCCTTCGTGTAGTTTACTTTGTTGTAAATACATAGCTGTAAGTTTTCCTTGTAATAGCTCTGTGAATTTCCTTGTAATGTTCATTCTCTTTGTGACTTAGTTTAAATACACATTGAAAAGTTGTATTTGTATATAGTTCTGTTACTTGTTCTAAACAGCTTTTTAAAGGACAAGAATGTTATGACCAATATAACTTGATTATTCAAAAGCATACATTATTTGTTACTGCACTGCTTGTATTTGATGTTTACTTATTTTGTTTGTTTTAAAATTCGAATGTCATTTAAATTCAAAAAATGGGAGCTCTTCATCGACCAAGGGATCACAATCATCACTTTAATACCAGATTTGGACCCCTTTTTACTCATCTAGTTTAGGCCTTCGACCTCAATTAGGAGAGTAGAGGGAGTAGTTAATTCGGTGTGGTTAAGGAGATCTGGTTTCTTACTCGCCTAGTTCAGGTCTTCGACCTCAACTAGGAGAGTAGGGGAGTAGTTTATTCGGTGTAGTTAAGGAGATTTGGCTTCTTACTCGCCTAGTTCAGGTCTTCGACCTCAACTAGGAGAGTAGTTGATTCGATTTGGTTAATTAGGAGACCGGGATTCTTACTCACTTACTTCAAGTCTTCGACCTCAACTAGGAGAGTATGGGAGTAGTTGATTCGGTGTGGTTAAGGAGACCTAGATTTTTACTCACCTAGTTCAAGTCTCCGCCTCAACTAAGAGAGTAGGGGAAGTAGTTGATTCAACGTAGTTAAAGAAACCTGGTTTTGAATGTAGATCGAGGAGACCTGTTGACAAGCAATGGATGGTTAAAAGCCAGCATCAAACCAAAGTCAAGCAAGTGGTCGACCTGATTAAAGGATATCAAGAAGAGCGATTGATCTACCAAAGGAAAACAAATAGGACCAAATATCGAGGAGGGTTGACCTAATATCAAGGAGGTTCGACCTGATAATAGTGACTCTTTGATACGTCCGACCTGACGGATAGTTACTAAAAGGATACACTTACCTGACAATAGTAACTATTTGATACGTCTGACCTGACGGATAATTACTAAAAGGATACGCCGACCTAATAATAGTAACTATTTGATATGTCCGGCCTGACGCATAATTACTAAATGATATGTTCGACCTGACAATAGTAACTATTTGAAATACCTGACCTGACGGATAGTTACTAAAAGATACGCTCGACCTGACAAGAGTAACTCTGTGATACGTCCGACCTGACGGATAGTTAATAAAGGATACGCCCGACCTGACAAGAGTAACTCTTTTGATATGCCCAACCTGACAGATAATTACTAAAAGATACGGTCAACATATCAAGCATTTAATGAGCATAGAAGGGAAACAAGCAGGACCAAATATCAAGAGGGGTCGACCAGACAAAAGTTACTAGATGTCACGGCCAATCTAGCATTAACTGCATCCATAGGGAGACCTGACAATAAGTAAATGCATGTCAAGTCTGACCTGGTAGCATTAATTACCTCTTAGGAAAACCTGATAAATATTTAATGTCCTAGGAGACTGATGCGACAAAAGGTAATCCTGGCCATAGTCGAGCCGACGGAAGGGACAGGTTCCTTTTGTTGACTTAACGTAGACTTTCACCAATTGGGACAACCAATTGGAGGCCACCACGTGGACAACAAGGACAAAGAGAGGAGAGTATAAAAGGATGAGGTATGTGTAAAAATGAGGCATCTTCTTCTCATATATTCAACTATTTTCATATTTTCTTATACACATTTGCTAAACAGTCTTTTCCCTTTGAAACGAACTTGATCGTCGGAGTGCTAACGCCGGAATTATCTCCGGTAGTCTTTTGCATGCTAGCTGAAGATCATGTTAGGATTTTGAGAAGATCTCTACAAGAGACCTTTTCAAATTGCTTTATTTTATAATTGATTGTCTGATCAACTTTTATTTATTTTGAGCGAATAATTGAGATCGAGAGATGATATTATTGTCGAACCAAATTTATTTAGGGGGTTAGATATGAATCAGTAATGTATTCTCTAACTTTGTTAATGATAATTAAATAAATTTGATCTAGCTAGACTTAATCTGTGAATATGAGAGTTATCAGATCTAGGCCTGGTTTATATCTGATTTCAATATTATTAAATTGCATGATCAATTGATTGATATTCTGCTTGGTAATTTGATGATACAAATCTGAAGCCCTAGACATTTTATCACTCATTTTGTTTATCCCAACTTTGTGTTTTAGTTTTGAATATTCATTTTAATAATTAATTTAGTTATTTACAAACCTTAAAAATTGAATTAGAGTGTTTAGGAAATTGTTTCATGTGATTTGTGTTGCATGATAATTATTTTCGGCTAAGTCTTCCGCGATGGACGACTTTGGTCAACTTGCTATACTCTACGATTGATCTTATGTTTTTGCGAGCATCGCTAGATTTGGTATTTTGCGGTCGAACAACGCACACCTATGTAGTGCACGATCGCGACATGGAAGTGTAACGCCGCACCGAGTCCAGATATTTTTGATCTCGCAAGATGCGAAGTGCACGGTCGCGCACATTTGAATTGGGCACTTGTCCGAGCAACCAGGTGTATTTTTTTGATGTAGACATGTCTTTTCAAATCAAAAGACATATTATTTCCATGAGGCACTTTGAGGCCTATATATATGAAGTCCAAAAGTTGAAAACCACAAGAAATAATAAGCTAAGAAAATTGAACACTCTGCATTACCAAAGATATTGAGTTATTTCCTTTCTAAAGCTTGAAAGTCTAAACACTAGTTATGTTCGTTGTTGGTTCGACTTTTGCAAGTCGCTTAATGAACTTGTAAAATTGTTGTATCTTAGAGATGATTGCCAGAACCATAAACACTTTGTAACGAGGCAATTTCGTCTCGCAAAGATGGTATTGGATAATACTAGCCTCGACTTTTAAAGCCTCTTTCCCATTTTATATCCTAATTTTAGCCATTTCTTTTTAAATAGTACCATCCAAACACCAGTTTTCGTGTATAAAAGTCTTCTCATCGATTGAATCTGGTGAGAAGACTATCTACATGTAAAAATAAAAACATAATAGAGAAATAATATAACAAAAGTAGTAACAAATATATTAAGATACTACATCACAATTATTATTTAGTACACGTCAAATCCAAAACAAGAGTAAAACAACTCACAGATGCTTTTACAATACTTATGTCACACAAACAAAAAGAAAAATATTTGGCCACGTAAATGGCTCATGTTTTAAATCAAAGAGTGCGTTTAATTATTCATGGACGTATGTAAGATGTATTCCACCATAACGTATGTAATCTTGTATTCCACTATGACGTGGCACAATCTTTTACGTGGCACAATCTTTCTAGGCGCAGACATTAGGATTAGCATGAAGGTACTCTTCACTAAGCGTGTAAAATCCGAGAGCTCGATCGTTGATGGCCTTAACCTCTTCTTCTTTGAGTTGGATATCACCCTTGGTATGGTACTCACTTACTATCTTTGCAACGCACCCTCCATCACTTGAATCTTCGAATTTCTGCTCGTAGTGAATTGACTCAATCTTGTCTCCAAGCATAGGTCCTTCTATCACAGTGTATTTGCTCACTTGGTTATCAATGTCAACAGCCTCAATCCTGATTTTGACATGAGAACCTGTGTACATGACCGTTTATGTTAATAATATTCAAAATTGATAAACTGAAAACATTGTGGAATCATAACCATATAAATCATTCATTGTTGTGATTTTACTAATTTCACATAATTTGATATTAGAGTGATTCCGGCATATATTTGAAATGCATAAACTGTACATGATATTAACCATATCAACACTCATCTCCTTACTTTTAGATTTTGCAAATATTAAATTGTGAAAATTTTCAGTAAACTGAGAAACACTTTTTTTAGTGATTTTAAACACTCCGTAGCTATATCTTTATAATTTTTCGAAACAAAAAAAACGATATATGATACTAACCATCAGCGAGATTAGTTTGCCTAATGGTTCCGGCACCGCCGTCTCCATGGAGGAGCTCGATGCTCTTGATGGCATTGGGAAGTGGGATGGAGTGAGATTCAGTAACCAAGGCCTTGAACATCCTCTTAGCTGAGACTCGGAGTTTGAGTTCTTGAATGTGTTTGGTGATGCCCATGTTTTTTTGCTTGAAAGATTAATGAACACTTAGGATAATCAAGTTAATGAGATACTAGGATGATTTTCTTGGAACTCAACTGAAATGCTTATTGTTGTGCTGAAACCAAAATGTTGAGATGGAATTTATAGGTTTTGTAGTCCAATTTTCGCTGCTTCCAGAATTCTCCATAACTAAGTTTTCAACCTTCATAGCAAACCACAGAGGACTTTTAAGTGCCTGTATTCTAGATATTCCATGTTAATTTCTTCCGTTTCTTATGGCTAGTAATTATTTAGTATAGGACAACATGACTTTAATTATTCTTATAATTCGGTAAGGTTGGTCAATGGTCAAGATATTGGAACTGTCTTTCATTGTTTTGCAGACAATGATGTGGTGAAAACAATTTAGTACAGACCTAATTGGCCAGTACCAAAAATTAATGATATATGACAAAATTTAGTTAAATAACAGATCTCGTTCATGGTTTTTCTTGGTAAGGAAAAATTGACAGCATAGCGTTAATAATTTATTTTATTTGTTTTCGTTTTCCTTTTGACTGACTGACTTTGAAAATTATCGATCTCCGCATCTTCTCAACATTGATATGTTAATTAATTAAATAAATTATATTTAGGTTGGACGGAGGAGATAAATTTTAAAGAAAATTACAAATGTACTCAATGTGTAAAAAAATTATAAATTAGTGTTCTAATTTGCTGCACTCGGAATTAGTGGACGAAAGTGCAATCGACCCTAAGTTAATATACCAAAAATGCAATTTAGCCTATTACATAAAATGTAATTGATTTCTATTATACATGTTTTTTTGAAAAGTCTCGATTTTAATAAACTTAAAATTTATTATTTCCGTATTTCAATTTTTACTATGCATTCAAAATTTCCAGGTGAAAATAAAAATAGTACTTAAAAATTATTTAAAAAATCAATTTTATGCTTGAGAAAAACAAGTGCATGTTTAGGAGCACTTGTGCAAAAGTCCCTTGTAAAATTGACTTCTTGATATATAAGCGACTTTTCAAAAAAGACTCCAATTATGATTTTTCTAAAATTGACTTTTTGGAGAAATTGACTTATCCAAAAGTCCATTATAAATTAACTGTCAAACAAGATTTTTTATTGAAATGGTTTTAGAACCAAAGGTCTATCTCAAAAAATACTCCCAAACAAGCAACAAGTCATTTTATTCTTGATTTATTAAAAATTATCTACCACTAATTTCTACTTTTCTTAGGTAATAGGTCATCTTTGTTATAATTGTTTCATATATACTATCTTATAAAGCTAATTAGTAATTACACTATTATCGGATACAGTGCTATCATAATCTATTAATTACTATCTATTTTAATTACCATTTGTAACTTATGCATTTTTATACATAATAAATACATAAGGTGGTGTCTAGTTAATATACTTATATATAAGGAGGAGATCCTGTGAGACCATCCTCAGGTGAGTGAGACCGTAACATATCTACACCATGAAAAAAAAAATCAATGACCAATATATGAACAAATACATACAGTAATTGGAAGGAAAATATACACTTGCAAAATAGGGATAGATGAAACATAAATCGTAACCGCCTCCTACAAATTAGGGACGTGGTCTATTATTGATCACGTCCCCTCAATCACGCGATCCACCCTCTCTTTTCTCTCCTTCTTCACAACAACAATCTATGCATAGCAAAAACAACCTCAGTCTTCGCTCCATTCGATTCTGCAAATTATTCCATTGGATCAAGCTTGACAAAAAACATAAACAGCTACAGAAAAATGTGGCAACAGAAACATGCAACAATTAATGAAAAGTACACAATTTCACTAAACTAACTATACATTAAAACATTACTAAATATACATAAACATTTAACTTTACACTGAACTAACTATGCATTAAAACATTATTAAGTATACATAAACATTTAACTAAGTGTACAATTACACTGAACTAACTATACATTATAATATTACTAAATATACATAAACAATTAACTAAGTATACAATTACACTGATCTAAATATACAATTCAACTGAACTAGTATATAACTAAGTATACAATTCCACTAAACCAAGTATACAATTCGACATAACTAAGTATACAAATCTACTAAAGTACTTATATAACTGAACCAAGTATATAATAAAACATAACTAAGTATCAACGTCATTTTACTAAGTATACAATTCCACTAAACTAAGTATACAATTCCACTGAACTAAATATATGATAAAACATAACCAGATATAAAATGACATTTAACTAAGTATACAATTCTGTTGAACTAAATATACAATAAAACATCTCTAGATATGCAAGAATATTTAACAAGTAAACAAGAAGGACTCTGAAAAATAGGCTTTTGGGTAGAGAGAGAATGATGGTGCGAATAATGGCGGAGGACGTATCAGTTTTGATGTGAAAATAACTGAACAACACGATTGAAGTTGATGGGATCTCTCTCCCTAAATCTCGGCCAACTGAAAATGTAAGATTGTATTTGCCTTAGAAATAGTTATTAAATGACATTAACACCCCTATTTAAAAATTGATGATATATAAAATTATATATAGACCCTTACTAGCCTAAAATAACTAGAATGATTTACACCATCCAAAATTTTAAATCAAGAGTCCATAAGTGTTTCTATGGACTCACCTAAAGGGGTTGATCTCATTTGAACCAATCCCCTTTATATATATATATATATATATATATATATATATATATATAGGGGAGGATCCAATGAGACCACATTTTATGGTAAGACAGTGTGGACCAATCTCAACCCTCCCCCATTTACATCAAAGGCTAGGAATAATTTGGGATAATAATATGTTAACCATTTAATTAAATCCCGTAGAGAAAGGGTAAAATTGTCAAAACAAATATGTGGGGACCGTTCAAATATATGGAATTAGTTATTAGGATAGAGAGAATCACGTGCGGAGAGCAAAACGATAAAATCGTCTTTGAGAGAGAAAATCACGCATGTGCTCGCCACGCAAAGATGTTGTACAATTATCATATATTTGATGTATATTTAACACTATTTTAATGTATGTTTAACATAATTTTATCGCATATTAAAATGGTCAAACAAAAACATGTGGAGACCGTGAATTAAGGAATCAGTTATAGAGAGAGAGAGAGAGAGAGAGAGAGAGAGAGAGAGAGAATCACGCTTATTAACGTGTGGGAACCGAAGATTAAGTAAATCGAGTTATAGAGAGAGAGAGAGTGAGAGAAAATCACGCTCATTAATGTATCAGTATATTTAACATATATTTATTTAACACTATTATGTTGTATATTTAACATATATGTACCGCATATTACAATTGTCAAACAAAACTATAAGTATACAACAAAACACATATAAGTATACATCAAAACACATATAAGTATACAACAAAAATATAAGTATAGAGCAACATAAATACATACATAAAAAATTAACTAATTTTACAAAGAAAAGACATATAAGTATACATCGAAAAACATCTAAGTATATAGTAATCCACGCCAAAGATCGTCTTCTTCACCAATCCTCCATTTCCACGCCGCTTCCATCCATCTCGCGTGCATCTCCTCCCGGAGGATGACGCGAAGGGAAGCGGCGTCGCCGCCATAGAAATGGCGTAATAAAACGGATAAAATGCGATGGGGGCGTGGAGATCTACGACGCACCAATTAAAACCTCGTGAATTGATGGAGGAATTTCCCAAGCACACGGTTTGCCGCAAGACATTTTTACATCGGGCGAAAAACCCCGAGCTCTCCCACGACAAACGCATCCAGTAGGGCCACAACTACTTTCTCCTTACTCGCAAACTTCTTCCGACCGCCTTGTTTGTCGCCTCATTCCTCATTCCTCCGCCCCTCTCTCACGGGACGGCCGCCGCTCGAGGTGGAGAAAAACTCCATGAGAGTCTGAGAATCAATGTGGCCGAAGAGATGATAATCCAACACCATTGCCGAGAAGAAGAAAAGCAGGAGCAAGAAATCACTTTATTGATTTAAAAAAAATAATAAAATAAAAATTACCATCTTACCCTTTATTGATTTAAAAAGCCATTAAATTGGGTAAATCTCAACCATCTATATTTTGAAATTTGTGGATAGGATTAGTCCACACTGTCTCACTCTAATTATGTGGTCTTATTTGATCCTATTCACACACACACACACACACACATATATATATATATATATAGGGGGAGGATCCAATGATACCACATATTATAGTGAGACAATGTGGACTCATCTCCACCCTCCCTTATCTATATCAATGACTAAGATAAATATGGGTTAAAATTACATTAAACATTTAATTAAAGTAAAATAAGGGCATAATTGTCAAAACAAACATGTGGGGACCATCCAAATATGGAATCGGTTATTAGAAAAGATAAAATCACGTGGGGAGAGAGAAAATCGTGCTTGAGAGAGAAAATCACGCATGTGCTCTGCCATGCAGTATGTTGTACACTTATCATATATTTGTTGTATACTTAACACTATTTTAATGTATGTTTAACATAATTTTACTTGCATATTAAAATGGTCAAAACAAAAATATGTGGGGACCGTGAATTAAGGGAATAGAGAGAGAAAGAGAGAGAGAATCACGCTCATTAACATGTGGGGACCGTGGATTAAGTAAATCACCAAGAGAGAGAGAAAATCACGCTCATTATGTCTTTGTATATTTAACATATATTTAATGTATATTTAACATCGTTATGATGTATATTTAACATATTTGTACGCATATTACAAAATCAAACAAAAATATAAGTATGCAACAAAACACATATAAGTATACAAAGAAAAACACATATAAGTATACAACACAAAACATAAGTATACAACCACATAAATACATACATCAAAAATTAACTACTTATACAGCATAACACATCTAAGTATACATCGAAAAACATCTAAGTGTAAGTAATCCATCCATATCAAAGATCGTCTTTCTTCACCAATCCTCCATCTACAACAAAACTACACCACTCCATCAACCTAAAATGTAAGTCTATAGCCTCTTCTTTATTAACAAGAAATTTCAATCTCATTTTCCTTCTCCAATTTCGAATCATAGCAAAATTCCCAAAAGGAAGAAAAAGAGAAAATATACAGAGGTTCGACACAATCCTCGATTCCATAAAGCTCGCGAACGAAGATATACAGAGGTTCGACACAATCCTCGACACGCCGCTGGGCGAAATCGAAAGGTTCGCCGATCAATTGAACAAAGGATTGAGAATGTCGAAATCTTTTCAATCAAAACTGGGCCACCAACACCACATCTCCGATCGTGGTTGTTATGAGACAAACAAAGGCGTGAGATTGGTGAAACATAATAATTTTTGTAATAGGCGTGAGATTTGTTTTTCTCAAAGTTTATGGTTGAAATGGGATGAACGGGATTTGGGGGACCACATAATTGGGGGTGAAAACTCAAATGACCAATCTGCCTTTTTCAGATTTAAAATAAATAAAAACTATTTATTAAATTGGATAAATCTCAACCTTATAAAATTACAGATTTGTGGACAGGATTAGTCCACACTGTCTCACTGTAATTATGTGGTCTTATTTGATTCAATCCCTATATATATATATATATAGGAAATGAATCCTATGAGACCAATTTCTAGAGTGAGTTCGTAGCTAAGGTCTATTCTCAGCCTTTGGTGTTTATGAAATTAATAGCCAAGTTAATCCTAAAAACTAAGTCTTAGTTGCCTAAATTACTAATAAAAAGAACAAATATGTGAAATGAGCTGTTATTGATAAGAGACAATAATTAGAACCATTTCAATTATTTTTGGAAGATATCTTAATTGATTGTATTCATTGACAATTACATAAATACCAAAAAAGTAGCACACATTTAATTTATTATTTGTGCAGCGTACGTTTTATGTGCATATTTAGAATATAAATTATGCATATTTAGTATTTGTTCAGTGCTTAATTAATAATTAATGTTTCAAAGTAATGTTTGTTTTATATATATTTTTGATTATTTTTTATTTATTTGTTTGTTCATATACAGTATACTCTTAATGTAGATTTAGTATCAAAGTGCGACCTTAGTAAAGTTCCAGAATAATTTAGGTTAATTGATATTCTTAATTAATTTTAATTACTTTATTCGTACTTTTGTTATTTTTTATGTTCCCTTTTTTGCAATGGACATTTTGCTAATTTACAAGAACAAATATGCTTAGATAGGATACAATTAATTAATATTTAATTAGTAGTTTTAATAATTTTTGCTTTTTAGTAGTATCATAACAATATTGAAAGTGACAATAACAACAACAACAACAACAACAACAACAACAACAATAATAATAATAATAATAATAATAATAATAATAATAATAATAATAATAATAATAATAATAACCCATGTAAATTATCAAAATCGGCCATATTGTCACTTTCAATATTAATAAGTTTTAATAAATTCTTATGATTTTTTGTTCGCTTTTTTTTTAAAGAAAAACATATTATTTTTTTAAAGTTTAAATAAATCATATCACATTACATAAACTAAACAAAAAATCTTAAAACTTTAAACTACTACCAACATTGTAATTCTAGTGCAACAATATTATTATAACAACCATGTGAAACTAAATATTGTTTATACACCAACTAATTATATTATTTCTATTTCCATATGCAATTTACATTTGTGGGATGATGAAAATATACAATAAATAGATTTATAATTGAGTTCGAATCGGTACACAAATTCAATTAATATATGAATACGAATTGATATTTGAATCGAATTTACTCAAATTTCACATCGAATTAGGATTTTTGAATATAATTCAAAAAAATCCCCAATTTGTTATTTAATTCCAATATTCATATGCGAAATTTGAGTTGATTCGAAATTCGAATCAAATTCATAATTCGAAATTGAGATTCGAATTCGAGTTGAATCGAACTTCGAATTGATTCGAATAATGAACACCCCTGCTTACCCTTATGAATTTAGTCTCATTTGATCCAATTCATATATATATATATATATATATATATATATATGGGATCCTGTGAGACCACCCTCCTAGGTAAGACCATAGGACCGGATCTACACCATCAAAAAAAATAAATCGAGTGGCCAAGATATGAACAAATATATACAACAATTCATATGAATGTATACATTAGAAGAGGTAAAACCGGAATCCAAGAAACTAAATATGGTAACCGCCTTCTACAAATTAGGGACGTAATCTGTTATTGATAACATTCCCATAATCACGCAATTCACCTTTCCTTTCTCTCCTTTCTTCACAGGAACCTGCAAATTATTCAAATTTGGCAACACAATCATGCAACAATTAATGAAAAGTATACAATTCCATTAAACTAACTATACATTAAAATATTACTAAGTATACATAAACAATTAACTAAGTATACAATTACACTAAACTACCTGTACATTAAAACATTACTAAGTATACAGAAACATTTAACTAAGTATACAATTACATTGAACTAACTATACATTAAAATATTACTAAGTATACAAAATATTTAACTAAGTATACAATTATCTTGAACTAAATACACAATTCCATTTGAATTACTTATATAACTAAGTATACAATTCCATCGAAACCAAGTATACAAATCCACAGTAACTAAGTATACAAATTCACTAAACTACTTATATAACTAAGAATACGATTCCAATGAACCAATTATACAAATCCACTAAACTAAATATACAATAAAACGTGATTAAGTATACAAGTCCACTGAACTAAGTATACAATTCCACTGAAATATATGATAAAACAAAATCTATATATATATAAAGAGAGAGTAACTTATAAATAGCTAAAAAAAGCTTTTCCCGCCCATAGCCTATTTCTAAAAATGATTGTTTGTAAAATAATATAGATATGTCAATTGCTATTGGTTTTGGTAATTTATACAAAATGCGTTTGATTTATTTCTGGTAATTGAACAATTTCTTCTTTATAATTGCAAGGCCATGCTGCCGATAACTTAATAAGGAAATAGAATTGTGGGAATCTTTAAAATTCAACATGTGATTGTATTGAACAATTAATTCACGTCTGAATAATTTATTGGAAAAGGTAATAAGATAATTGATACATTAAAACTTCCCAATATTAGAGGTGATTCTCCTGTGTATCCATGATTTTTTTAAAGTTACCATTTTGCTGGATTCGAAAATATAATACTTACAGGTTTTAAGGAATACATAAAGAGTAACTAAAAAATAAGTCAACAGATATATTAATTAATTTTTAATATTCCCAAAATTAAACCTGCCGATATGTATTCAAGTTTAAAATTGCCCACATTCAAAAATCTTTATTTCTATATACAAATCGAATCGAATAATAATCATTACTGCCTATAGATCATTCAATTTTTATGTAAAGAAATTTCCTTAAATAAATATAATATGCCAAAGTATAAATACCTCTCAATTTTTTTATATGACTTTTGATTTTTTTAATTTTTTTTTTGTTTTGCAGAAAATGGGAAAAAGTCCATGAACATATCGTCTCAACCATTGACAAGAAAGGCCAATCATATTTAGTCGAGCAATATTGTTTGTCCTTTTTCAAACTCCCTTTATCGACATCACAAACGATATACATATTTTATCTTTATAATTTGTAGATAGATGAGAATGTTTATTTTAAAAGTATTTAAAGTTTAATTGGAATAAATTTAATAATAAATATTAGTCACACTTTCAACAATATTATTTTATTCTTTTTTTTAGACCAAAGAGGATATTTGGTATCTAACTCATACACTATCTACGAATAAAAGTTCTACGAGTTCGTCGAGCCAATGTTCTTTGCTATTTGAACATTCCGCTTAGTGACATTACAAACGGTATATTTAGTTTTATAATGTATTTGAATAAATTAATAATTAATATTAGTCACGCTTTAAATGATATTATTTTATTCTTTTTACGCACTTAGAGAGGGGTATTTGGTGTCAGAACTCATAGACCATCTACAAAAAAAATTTCCACGAGTTCTTCGAGGATTAATGTTACTGCTATTTCTATCCTTCCACTCAGTGACATTACAAACGATATATTTAGTTTTATAATGTATTGGAGTAAAGTAAATAATTAATATTAGTCACACTTTCAATGATATTATTTTATTCTGTTTTTACAGACCGGATAAGGGTATTTGGTATCTAACTCGACACCATCTACGAATGAATTTCCCAACACTTTGTCGAGCATCCATGTTACTCCTATTTCGAACTTTCCGCTCAGTGACATTAGAAACGGTATATTATTTTCATAATGTATGTGAAATATTGTTGTTATGACAAAGCTAATAATTCATGATACTTAACACATTTAAATTGTTATTTTACTTCAGAAAACAATAGTATATCTGCGAGCATAAGTCCGACGCTATCTACAAAAATAAATTCAATTAATCCTTTGAGCATTAGCGTTGCGAATCTTTCCAACATCTCCCTTACTGACACAGCAAATGGTAATTTTTTTAACTTAATATGTTAAAAGAGTGTTGTTAAAAAAGTTAATATTTATTGATATTTAATATATTAAATTGTATTGAAGTATTGTAGTACATCATTGACAACTTGCGCGATTACTTTTATTCAGGAATGGTATCTGACATAAACATGGATGAATCAGTTGATGCCAATATTAGTAGGAGTAACATCAGAATGAGTGGTGATATATTGGATTTAAATCACAGTCCCAATCATCTGGATGATACATCTACGCTGATAAACAATGGTGCGTTTATAGTAATTTTGTATAAATTTAATTAAAATTAGAATTATATTTAAATTATTTTACGTGACAAATACTTAGCAAAATGGAAATCAATCCATTGTTTTGTTTGTTTATAGAGTATTGGGATATTGGCGATGCAACTTACGATGTTGATTTTTTACCGCCATGTTTTGGCATGCGAGGAAAGGATACGCCCCACGTGAAATCCAAAGAATCCTCATTTATTATTTATGTTGTAGTCATGGGATTATCCAACTTCCTCAACTAAGACACCCGAGCTTTTTTCTTCGTGATTTAGTGTTTGGAACAACTGGAAAAAGCAAACACTTTCAAGAGAATATACGGTCATATAATAATATGTTCTGTTTTACGTTGATGGGAGGCAAAATCGACACTGATATCAACAGAGGTGGTGGACCTCCAGTCTTTAGGATGTACGGTCAAAACTATCACCTAATCGGAAGTTTAATGTCGACTGATGGTTCAATGCCTAAATTTGCACAGCTCTACATATATGGCACGGAAAATGAAGTATCTCATAGATTAAATGCTGTCAGGTTTGTTGTTATTTCAATTAATATTGATTAAATAAATAAAATTATTATTACTGTTTATGTATGTAATGCTATAATTTGAAATATTGATATGTTTTGCAATATAGGCAGGGAAGTGAAAATAATAATCTACACAAAGATATTGTGGATGGGCTGAAAAAAATGCTTGACGAACACAATGTATTGGTAAAAACCTTCAGAATAGCAAGAGAGAAGATCCAAGAGTCTCGACATTCAGATGTTAGAATGTGTTTGATTGGTAAAAGAAACAGTGATGCTAGAAGATATAATCTTCCATCGAGTTCTAAGGTAGCGGCTTTGATTGTTGGTGATTTCGATCAGGCTTTAGGAGACCGAGATATTTTGATCGAAACAAGAACGGGGCATTTGCAACGGATAAATGAATTAAATGCTTCGTACTTGGCATTACAATATCCTTTGTTGTTGCCTTATGGGGGAAGATGGTTTCAGATAAGACATCCCATTTTCGGACCTAAAGAAAAAAACGCAAGGTGGAAGGAAAACAATTAGCGTTCGAGAATTTTTTGCTTATCGGATGCACGAAAGGGAGCATGAATCTTCAACTATTCTTTCATCAAGAAGATTGTTCCAACAATTTGTTGTCGATGCTTATACGATGGTTGAATCGGCCAGATTAAAGTATGTTCGTTTACATCAAAAACAGTTATGTTGTGATATATATAAGGGACTTGCAGATGCTGTGTTGAATGGAGACACTGATCCCAACACTCGAGAAAAACGAATTATACTGCCTTCGAGTTTTACTGGAGGTGCTCGGTTCATGATACAAAACTATCAAGATGCAATGGCTATATGTCGATGGGCGGGTTATCCAGATTTATTTATAACATTCACCTCAAATCCAAAGTGGCCAGAAATCGTTCGTTTCCTTGAGAGTAAAACTTGAACGCCGAGGACCGTTCGGATATTATTTGCAGGATATCTAAGGTGAAGCTAGATGCGCTTATAAAGGATCTTCGTCAGAATGAATTGTTTGGTAAAGTCATAGCAGGTTGTATAAATTTTTCAATAGTTTGTTTTATTTATTTGTGTAGTTCATCATGCATGTTTTGCTAATTTTTTTTCTTTGTTTTTCACTGTACAGTAATATACACTATGGAATTCCAGAAACGTGGATTGCCACACGCTCACATTTTGTTGTTTCTGGCGAAAGAAGATAAGTTCCCATATCTTTGTGACATAGATAAAATTATATTAGCCAATATACCGAGGAAGAATCGGAGGATCCATGTTATTATCTTTGCGGTTAGGGACTTCATGATTCATGGTCCCTGTGGTGATGTGAGAAAAAATTCTCCGTGCATGGCTGATGGTCGCTGCACAAAGCATTTTCCTAAAAAGTTTGTTGATGCAACCTGTGTTGATGAAGAAGGTTACCCACGATATAGACGTAGAAATAATGGAAGAGTTGTTATGAAGAATGGTGTCCCTCTTGACAATCGGTTTGTTGTGCCGCACAATCGTTGTTTGTTGCTTAAATATGGTGCACACATCAACGTAGAATGGTGTAATCAGTCGAGATCGATTAAATATTTGTTTAAATATGTGAATAAAGGACATGATCGTGTGACCGCATCATTCTATCAAAGCAGTGGCGATGATGAATCAGGAAAACATGTTGATGAAGTGAGCATGTATTATGATTGTAGATATGTTTCGTCATGTGAGGCAGCATGGAGGTTATTAGGATATGAAATACAATGTAAGTATCCTCATGTTGAACGTCTTAGTTTCCATCTTGAGAACGAGCAACCAGTGATTTTTAATGATTCCGAAAGACTTGATGATGTTCTGCGAAGAAACACTATTAAAGAGAGCATGTTTCTCACTTGGATGGAAGTCAATAAGGTATATCCTGAAGCTCGAGAGCTGACTTATGCTGAAGCTCCTACAAAATTTACATGGAAAGCAAAAATTAAGAAGTGGGTTCCAAGAAAGTGTGGAAATACCATAGGACGTGTTTACTATATCCCTCCTGGTTCTGGTGACATGTACTATCTGAGGTGTCTTATCAATGTAGTCCGTGGAGCTACCTGTTATGATGATTACAAGAAGACGCAAGGTGTACAACACTCATCATATCGTGAAGGTTGCTTCGCTTTGGGATTGTTAGAAGATGATAGAGAGTATATTGATGGAATTACTGAAGCGAGTCATTGGGCATCTACAGAGCATCTTAGGTGTTTGTTTGCATCATTATTGTCGCCGAATTCTTTGAGCAGGCCTGAAGTGGTATGGGAGAAATGTTGGGAATATCTTTCGGATGATATTTTATATAAAAGACGACTCCTTATGCAACATCAAGGTATAAAAACTACCACTATATATACACTTATTCATTTATTATTAAATTTATATAGATATAGATTAGTTATTCTTAATTTTTATTTATATTTGTTTTATTTGTTAACATTTTTTTTAAATGTTTTGTTATTTTCTTATAGAATTGGTATTGAGTGAGGACCAGATCAAGAATCTTGCCCTATCGGAGATTGAAAAATTACTGCGCAGTCGTGGTAGGAGCCAACGTGAGTTTGATACTATTCCTTTTCCAGATGTTGATAGTACTGAAACATGCCGGAATAGATTGGTATACGATGAGTTAAGATACGATCGTAAGGCTTTGGTCGTGGAGCATAGTAATCGTATTTCGAACCTGACTGATGAACAACGTCACGTGTATACTGAAATTATGCTTGTAGTTGACTCAAATCAAGGTCGAAGGTTCTTTGTATATGGCTATGGAGGGACAGGTAAAACATATTTGTGGAGAGCTTTATCTTCGGGATTGAGGTCAAAAGGATGAATTGTCTTGAACGTTTCATCGAGCGGGATAGCTTCTCTTCTCTTGCCCGGCAGAAGGACTGCACATTCTCGATTTGTCATTCCATTAAACCTAAAAGAGGGTTCGACTTGCGAAGTAAAACTAGGGAGTTCACTTGCTGAATTGCTTTTTCGTTGCAAACTCATAATATGGGATGAAGCTCCAATGATGCACAAACATTGTTTTGAGGCGGTGGACCAAATTTTGAAAGATATTATGAAAGTCTCTGACGCCCGTAATGGTCATATCCCATTTGGAGGTAAAACAGTTGTGTTCGGTGGAGACTTCAGACAGATACTGCCTATTGTGCTTAAGGGAAGCCGTCAGGACATCGTGAATGCCACGATAAATTCTTCCTATTTATGGAAAGATTGTACTGTTCTGAGACTTACTAAAAACATGCGTCTTGAGACTAGGTGAAACCGATGATATTCGATTTGGTTGGGTTTTCGGAATGGATAGCAAGCATTGGAGATGGAACGCTCGGAGGAGCTAATGATGGTTGTGCAACCATTGACATTTCTGAAGATATTTTGCTCGAAGCATTGGGTGATCCTATCTCGACTATTGTCGAAAACACCTATCCAATGTTCAAAGATGCCACCGATGATCCGACATACTTGAAGGATAGAGCTATCTTAGCGCCAACACTCGATGTCGTTGAGTCCATAAATCAATATATGACTTCATTGAACTCATCCGAGGTCACACTTATTTGAGTTCGATAAAGACTTGCAAATCGGACGCCAATGTTGACTTCTTGCATGATTTGCACACTCCCGAGTTCCTAAACAGCATAAGATGTTTCGGTGTTCCTAATCACGAATTACATTTGAAAGTTGGGACTCCTGTTATGCTTCTGAGGAACATAGATCATTCAATTGGATTGTGTTGCATTGATGCGAGGTTGGTGATCACGAGACTTGGTGCACATGTGCTCGAATCTAAAATTCTAACAGGTGCCAATGCAGGCCAAAAAGTGTTGATTCCGCGCATGTCACTGACCCCTTCTGACCTCAGGATACCTTTCAAGTTTCAGCGGAGACAGTTTCCTTTGATCGTTTCATATGCTATGACAATAAATAAGAGCCAAGGACAGTCTCTTTCTCACGTCGGGTTGTACCTAAAGAATCCGGTTTTTAGTTATGACCAATTATATGTCGCAGTTTCGCGAGTTACCAATCGAAAGGGTTTGAAAATATTAGTATGCGGCGATGATGCATCTAAAAACAAACAGACAGTAAATGTTGTGTACAAAGAAGTGTTTCAAAATGTATAATTCAAGGAACGTTAATGTCGTTTGATTTTTTCACGCTTTGTATTGTATATTTTCTTATATAGATTATGTTTTTTTATGGATTCATTTTAACGAACAACACCACACTATTGTTACACATCCCGTGCATCGCACGGGTGAAACACTAGTAAGGTATAAAAGTGATGCATTTTTTCTCCTTAAAAATCGGCCAACTGAAAAGGTAAGATTGTATTTGCCTTAAAAATAGCAATTAAAGATATTAACCCGCCTATTTAATAAATTGATAATATAGAAAGTACAAATATACCCTTATTAGTCTAAAATAACTAGAATGATCTACACTATTTAAAATTTTAAATCAAGAGTCCATAAGTGTTCATATGGACTAACTTAAAGGGGTTGGTCCCATTCAAACCAATCCATATATATATATATATATATATATATATATATAACAACCGCTCGAAATAGTATGAGAATATTTTTCCCGTTTCTCGAAATAGTATGAGAATATTTTCCGCTCCCGAAACTAGTATGAGAATATTTTCCCGCCCCATTTTTTTTTGTAAAAAGTAATATATATATATATATATATATATATATATATATATATATATATATATAGAGAGAGAGAGAGAGAGAGACTATTTGGAAAATAGTAACCTTAAAATTTTCCCGCACATTTTCAATTCCTATAAAAAGTAATAAAAGTCTGAAAAAGAAGAGATAATTTATTTTTGTAACTTTATGGTTTTCCAAATTTGTATTACATTAATTGATTTTCCAAATAAATGTGTATTGCATTAATTATTATATTTGTTTTTTATTTTTTTAAAATTTAATAACTTTTTCTATTTGATTAGTTCTGTCACACCCCAATTTTCATAACCCAATAAAATAGAATAACATTTAATAGGGAACAACCTCAAATATTCAAATACTTATGCTCATCAAGAGCTACTATCTAGGTACAAATGACTAAAATAAACATAAATATATCGGAAATCTATATATCATAACCTAAAATTTCAATAGAGTTGCAACTTACCTAACTATTACAAGATAAAATAGTTATATTGTAAAGCATGAACATATAAGCCCTTCAAATAGAAACTGCTATGTAGAGTCAGCTTTGATCTAGAAGTCTTGTGCCAATCTCGTCAATCTCAAAATGTCTGGTCTCTAAAAAGTTTTATAAAAACGTGGGGAGAGCCAAACGAGCTCAGTGGTTAGGGCTGAGGAATGCAATTTTATTTAATTAAAGGTTGAAATTGCCCTTTTTACTTGAGCAAAACACATGGTGAATCTAGAAGATGCTTATATATGCATGATAAGGGTGTACATAAAATTCATTTACGGCAATGATTGAGAACATATTGCAATTCAATAACGATAAATTAATTTTTCATGCTAACAATGAAGCAATGCACATTATGCAACAATAGTTCATCAAGTACAATAAAGATTTTGTCCAGAGATCATCATATTCCGGAATATATCATTCTACGACCCAAGTTCCGTTGCCATCTCCGGCCCGACCAAAAAATGGGAGCAGGTACATGGATAATTAAACAGGGACCACATACAACATGTTCGATCCATTGTCTAACCTACCTAGGAATGTAAACGAATCGAGCTCGAACAAACGAGGGTTGTTCGTGTTCGTTCATTTATTTAAAAGGTTGTTCGTGTTCGTTTGTTTAATAATCGAACATGTTCACGAACGTTCACAAACGGTTCATGAACATGCTCATTAATTGTTCATGAACAACTACATGAACATGTGTATAAAAAAGTTAAATAAACCTTGTTCCTCAACACTCAACTCAAAATAAATGAATATTATGATGATTACAAATGTAAATAGGTTGTAATATTAAACTAAAATAAGCTTATTTTTCATAATAAAGTAATGAATATTAAGCTGTAAATGTATAAATAATAATTAAAAAATGAATAATAAACAAAAATTAAACGAACACTAAATGAACATGTTCGTGAACAGTTCATGAACATTAACGAACAAATTTTCTTGTTCGTTTATATCCATTAAGCTTAATAAACGAACATAAACGAACGCTAACCGAGCTCGTTCACGAGCTGTTTGTCAGAAAGCTCTGTTCGTTTACAACCCTAAACCTACCCACACCGCAATAGACTCAAACAGTCAATATTTTTGTCAAAGTGACATTTATTAGCCCAGAGGCCGAGTCAAGCAGTTATAATAGTTGAAATGCAAATAAATATGTAATTTGACACCATGAATGATATACTTTATGTTTCCTTTTAATAAACGAGTTTATTTTGGAAGAAGCACAAATCATAATCATATAACAATCTTATATTGTGAACTTCATGAAAATGATGTATATCATGAAATTATACAATTGCTTAATATCATGAAGTTCATGAATAGTTAATGTCGTGAAATTTATAAAATTACAAGTAAACTTAATTTTCTTTAAAAAAATGATAATTTACCCACCATTTTGATCACCAAATTTCTCCAACAAATTCCTTATTCCAACTTCCAAGATTCCATACAATAAAACCAATATTTATCATATATTATCCCTTACAATTTATCACTACTATTACATTCAATAACATGTGGAGATTTGTCGATTAGGGACCTCAATTTCTAGGAAATCCAAAGTATATGAAACATGTATGGATTCTATAATATACAGTTGGAGCATAGAAAAGTCCTTAAATAAAACTTTATCCATAGTACAACATCCTAAATTAAAGTTTTATAACCTCGTGTTTTATTATAAATTAAAATTCAAGAAGCTTGACAATTATCCTTAGCTAAGTAAAGAAATATAAAGTAGTCAAAGTAGTTAGTTAGGAATTAGTCCATATATGTTATTAAATCTTGATTGATTCAATACCAAAGTTTTTATGGTTATTCAAAACTTTATATGTTCCCTCAAAAAAAAAAAAAAAACTTGATATGAGCCCATATAAAAATAAACACTAAGCACTTTGGGCTTAATTGCAAAATTAGTCCCGTATCTATTGGGGGTCTGCACTTTTGGTCCTGTTGGTTTTTGATGTAGCACATTGGGTCCTATATATTTTAATTTTTCGCACATTGAGGACCGAACTCACCGGAAATTGCAATTGTGGCCGGAATTTGTCACATGTCTTGCACGTGACTCCCCAATTTGGGGATTTTTAATTTTGAGGGTCCAACTTGCTGAGGTGGCTGATTACATGGCAAAAAGTATCATTAAAATAAAAGTAAAAAAATATTAATTGCTGACTAGGAAAAAATTTGGAGGGACAAAATCCCACCAACATTCCTCTGTAGCCAAAAAAACAAGTCGTCCCCTTTCTCACTAAAACCCTAGTTCTGCCATTTTCAAGCAAAACAGTCTTTGAAGTTGAATTGCGAATTTTCTCCACAACGTCTCATGTAACCGGTATGTCGATCGTTATTGCGGAAATAGAGCTGTGATTCGCACCTCGTGGACTGACGGTAACCCAGGGAGGAGATTCCATGCTTGTCTCAATTATGATGTGAGTTGTTTTCTTGAAGCTATAATATTTATCGTTCTTTTTCTTGCTTTCTAAGAATTATCTCATAATGTTGATTTTAATTTGAAAAAACTCCAATGACTCTGTTTTTGCTTATCCATTTTGATTTCATTTATTTGATACGAGAAAGGGGATGCGGTTTATTTTCTTGGGAAGTTCCCCCAATTGTTGGAAGAGCTAGGGCAATAATTCTAGACTATTGAAGAAAATCAATATAATGAAAGAAGAATTAACCAAACTTGAAGAGCATATTGTGAAGCTGGAAGTAGAAGTTGAGAAGCTGCAAGAACAAGTTGTGAAGCTGAAAGCCAAAAATAGAAGACTGGTGTTTATTTGGATGTCACTCTTTATGTTAATCTGTTGTTTAATTTGGACAACATACCGTAAGTCCATGGTCATGTGAAAGTGGAAAAGAGAGTCCCTAACTATAAGATGATAGCATAATCCTAGTTTTAGTGTGTATTATCTTGTTTACAATTTCGAATGTTCAATGTAGGTGTAGTGTAGTGCGTAAAGCTTGTCACCCGAGACTTGCTTGTTCATGCTTTATTTGAAAATGTATTAACCGCCTTGTAGTAGCATTATTTTGTTTCATAATGTAATGTGAGACAAATGCATTTGTTTGTTCACTTATTTGTATTTTTATGTATCAGTTGTTTGTATAAAGACTAAGATTAAGTAAGCCAAAAGTACATGATCCAAACAATAACTTAAAAGACTTGCCATATCATAACCAACAGCAAATGATCCAAGCAAGTAATGATAGAAACCATTAAATATAACCAAAACAGGACAAAAGAGGACATAATCTAAACCATTAAATATTATAACCAAAACAGACAAAATCCATTCAATAATCATAGAAAAATTGATTCAATAAGTAGTCACGGACTACTACATCCAAAATATGCAGTTATCAAGTAGTCACATGCTACTAAAACAAAAGGTGGACATAATTCATCAAGTAGTCACAGACTACTATAACCTAAATATGTGTTTAATCATCCTTCAAAACAGATACATAATTTGTAACTAAAAGTTCATTTCTTGTTTGATTTGTCTATTTCAGACAAACTTTTGAATTCTCACGCTTAAGCCCACTTGCTTGTCCAAATGTGTAAGAAAACATAGGTCTTTTGCCATAATACAATTGAGTCCTCTCCAACTCTTGTTGTTGGCATAGGAGGAGGCCCAAGTGGATTCTGGCACATCTGCAGTTGAGTATACATTGAAGGACCTTTAATTTGGCTGGTTTGATCAACTTGAGATTGTTGAGTTGGCATCACATCATCAACACTGAATGTCTCATCCTGTACAGGAGGCTCAAGAGGTGCCAAAATAGTAGGCCCGACATGTTCATTTTTTTTGGTCTTGGTGGGATAAAAAGCCTTCTTTTACATGTACCTCCCTACACACAAACATTAACAAAATCAAATAACAAACAAGTAATTTATTAAATAAAATTCATAGTTATTGATATTACAGTTTGTTGCATATCAGTTGCATTGAGTGTCTCAGATTCTCCCTCATTTGCAGATTGAATCCCCTGTTTCTCATGTATTTACAAACAAGAAAATATAAAAGCATCAATTGACTAATATTGAATTTAAAAATATGGTTGGTTCATAAAATATAAGGGTAATACTCACAAATTCAGGTCCATTTGGCTGATTCATTGATCTTTTCTTGCTCCTTTGTGCATTATTGCTAGCCCTTCACCCACAACAACACCTAAGTTGTTGCATTTTCTAGCATTGTGTCCAGGCAATCCACATTTGTTGCACTTGATTGTAACCTGTTGCCTTTTCAACTTCAATGTAACCTTTACTTTTTTCTTTTCTTCACAGCAGGTTCATCATTTTCTCTTCTCCTAGCCTTTTGTGGTCTACCTGTACCTCTTCCAAAATCTGGGGGTAGTGGTGGAATGAATAGTGATTGACCCCAGAGCTCCTCTCCATTATTCCCAAGTATAGCAGGTTCATACACCTTCTTGTATGTGTCAACAGTGTAACACTCATTAACAAAGTCCTCTGGCTCCAGATGTTGATTAAACATAGCACTTATGGCATGTTTGCATGGAATCCCATTTAAGTTCCACATCCTACATGTGCATGTCTTTTCCTAAGGTCAACACAAACCGAGAGACATCATAACAAGAAATCTCATAATGAGTGTCATCACACTTAAGTGGCATACAATCTGTGTGCTTCTCAACATGGCTCTGCAAAATCTTTGCTATTTTAGGACACAACCTCTTATTCCATTTAGCAGCTGCCATATCTCTGTTCTTCTGAAGCCTCTTCATAATGTATTGTCTTGTCCACTCCAACATTGTAATGACTGCCTTTTCTCTTGCATCTAATATGCACATGTTGAAAGTCTCACAACAGTTATTAAGAAGCATATCACATTTGGATTTTTCACTGAAATGTGATCTACTCCACTGTTGAGGTGGTTTATCACTCAGCCACTCCCATGCATCCTTATTATACTCCTTCAACTCTAACATCCTAGCCTTGAATTCACCCTCTGTGCTAGCCTGTGCAGCCCTCCAAAGCATATTTTTGTATGCCAAACCTCTATAGCCAGCTGACTTGAAATTAGAATGCAAATGCCTAACACAAAACCTATGGTAACTGCCAGGGAAAATCTCACTCATTGCTTGCACCAATCCCTTTTGTTTATCAGACATAAATGTGTAATCAAAATCCGTCATTATGTTCGAGATCATTTTTCAATAACAACAGGAACCAACGCCATGTATCCGTGCATTCCTTACCAACAATAGCATATGCAATAGGAAACAAATTATTGTTTGGGTCTACACCTACCGAAATCAACAAAATACCCTTGTGAGGTCCTTTCAAATGACACTCATCCACCCCAATTATAGGTCTACACCCAAAGAAGAAACCCCTCTTAAGTGCAATCAAGCAAGTATAAAACCCATGAATCTCACATTCCCATCTTCATCTTGTTCGTACCTAAAATCACACAGAGACCCGGGTTTGACCTCTTAAGTTCTCAAAGATAATCCCACAACCTGCTATATCGAAACTCGGACTTCCTCAAGAGCTTTTAATGCTTTTCTTTTTGCTATATATGCTTGGTCTTTAGAAACATTACATCTTATTTCATGAATCACATCATGTCTAAATCCTTTAACACTTCTTTTAGGGTCAGATTTGAACCTGCTTAGGTATTTATCACTTAACCAATTAGATTTGACAATTTTCCCATTGAAGGTTTGAGGACAGACATGATATGCATGATACTCTCTTAGCTTAAAGGTACTTTGTTCTTTCACTCTAATCAAATTCATTCTCCACTCACAATCCTCACCACCACACCTAACATAGACTCTGTGGTTGTCATTCTTGGTGATTTTCAGTGTTCTTTTGGTTTTAATTGCATGAGATTGCACAACTTTTCTAAATTCTTGCTTTGAAGAAAATAGCATGCCTATTTCAAACACTAGATCAAAAATCAGTGATGGATTAAATACAGGATCATTAGGGGTATCATCTTCTTCATCACTGACTTTATTCTCAACAAAATCACCTAAATGTTCTACCACATCACACTCACCAGAATCAGTTGATTCATCACCATCACTATCTAATTCTGCAAGTTTCTCAACAAATTTGTCCACATTTTCTTGAAATAAAACATCATCATCCCCACTATCATACCCCATATCATAGTCACTGTCAAAAAGCTCATATGATTCACTCTCACTCTGTTCACCATCCCCACCTAAGTCAGCATTGTTCAAGTCTTCATTTTCATGCTCTAAACATGAATCCTGTTGACTAGGGGGTACATTGACATTCATTTTCTCCACATAAATATTTATTTCTCTTAATGGAATATGCTTAATGAACCATTCCTTCACATCAGCATCATTATATAACAACTTAAATGAATTGCTCATCAAAATGTGGTACCTCCTAAACACATGTTCACCTATGACTTCATTTGTCAACTCATCTAGAGTAGCCAACATCATAGTTTTAGCATCTATATAATCATACAAAATATGAGAACCACCAACATAGTGTGCTATAGGATCAGTTTTGAACTCACCCCCATAAGATATGTCCACTATTAGAAGATTAGTGCCAGATTCTGTAAAAAAACAAAAAAAAAAACACCAATATAAAAAATCAGAGCTCATAAAGTGAATGTGAACAAAAATAAAAAAGCCATTACTTTACTTTATTTGGGACATTGTATTCCCCACATGTCTCACCAAGAAGACACAAACCTTACAAATAATCAGACATGGGGGACCATTCTAAATTTTTAAAAACAAGAGGTAGGACCACAACAATAAAGAATCTTAAAAAACCAGAAAATTGCTCCACTTACCATATCGAGGAGGGGGGAGATTCGGACACCTGCATGCCCGAATGTGACCCATTTTCTTGAATTCTTGTATGATCTTGATCTTGAAATGCAACTTGACTTTAGGATTTAGGGTTAAATGACGATTTAAATTAAGAAGAAGTGATTTGATTAGGGTTTTGGTCTTCTTGTTTGGTGGACTTTTACCACTATTACCTTTATTGTTTTGGTGGGATTTTTCCTCCAAATTTTTTCCTAGTCAAGAATAAATATTTTTGCTTTTATTTTAATGATACTTTTTGCCATGTAATCAGCCACCTCAGCAAGTTGGACCCTCAAAATTAAAAATCCCCAAATTGGGGAGTCACGCAAGACAAGTGACAAATTCCGCCACAATTGCAATTTCCGGCGAGTTCGGTCCTCAATGTGCGAAAAATTAAAATATATAGGACCTAATGTGCTACATCAAAAACCAACAGGACCAAAAGACAGACCCCCAATAGATACGGGACTACTTTTGCAATTAAGCCAAGCACTTTGAGACGGTACATCCGAGTCTCGCTCAGTCGTGACGTGAGCTCACTGGCGCACGAGTTGGTTATTAAAACTAATTTGGGGTTAAATGAATCAGCTCAGTTTATTCAGTGTCTACAAAATAATTTTCTTATAAAAGAATTATAAGGTGCTAAATGGAATTGTGAGAAGAAGAATCTTTCATTAATTCTCTTATTCTGGGTTATTGAATTAGCCTTTGCTTTTAAATCTTGGGATTCTAATAACTTTTAAAACTGGAGAATATGTTTATGAACTAACTATGAATATTTAGTCCAAAAGAATTTATGAAATTGTCCAAATATTAAGGTGAAGATGAAATTTCTATTATTATTATTATTATTATTATTATTATTATTATTATTATTATTATTATTATTATATATCTATTTTCTCTTTTCTCTTCTCTTTGGTTAAAACCTCATTTTATAATCACTATATACAAAACATATCACAATCTATACAACAAAGTAAATAAATAATAAAAAAATCGAAAAACAAAAGAAAACATACTTGCAAACATTCGAACCAAGAAGAAGAAGAAAAGATGATTCTTGCATATTACAAAATGTCACTTTCTTTATTTCTTTCAATACTTCTTAGATAAAAAATTTACCCATTTTTCGGTTTAGATCTCGTTTGAGCGAGCAAATCAAAGCACCAAAGGTTAGAAATTCGTCGCTAGATTCGATTTCTTTTAATGGGTTCGGCAGGGAGAGGATTTTATGGGGAAAAGTGGGGAGAAAGCACGGGGAAGGCGGTGGCCGTGGTGGAATGAGGTGGTGCACGGTGGTGACATGGAAGAGGGGAAGAGTGGGGAGAAAAATATGGATCTAGTGCGTGCAAGTGTGTGAAATATGCTGAAAATAAATTAGGGTTTGGAGTTGGAGGCTTTTAAATGCCTCCAAATGGGTAAGGTGGCAGGTCGCCGGTCGGGTCAGGAGTCTGCGGGTCTTGGGCTGGGTCAAACTTATTGTATGCTAAATATAAAGGGAAAATGACATGAATACCTAACTTTTCAAACTCAATCCTTGCACAATACGCCCCATTCCCCTATCCGTTCCCAAATATGCCAACACCGGTTAAATTTTGACAAATATACGCTCTGCAGCGTATTGAACCATTTTTCCTCCAAAAATCACGGCGCAACAGATCTCTGATCACAATAGAATTCTCCCATACCAACAGATAACAAACAACAGAAGAAACACAGAGATAACTGTCACGCTACAAAAGTGGAGTCACGACACAACGGTTAACTTACGCCAATTCTCCCTTTTAAAAATATAATCCACCAAGTATTTGAGCAACATTAAAACCCAAATGGACATAGTTCATTATCACTTCTTGGTAACAGAATTAATAGCCGCAACGAAAATACTAATACAATCAAAATTGTCTAAAAGAAAGAGGTCTTACGCCACTCTATTAAATCGAATGAAATAAATTATTCGACATCAAAGAATAAACGAAATTTAAGGTTAGAATATCAAACTAAGTCTAGGGATCACTCCGTCGTTTGGTCATCTTCGTGGACGTCATCATAATATGGTGGATCATCAGCTAGCCGTTGAAAAGGTGGGGGTGAGACAAAAATTCTCAGTGGATTGATGATTGTTTGTAAGTGTGGCTTATATAGATGCAGGAAAAACAGTTACATGAAGAATGCATAATTCATGATGCGTGCATCACACGCCATTCACAAGCAACGTGGTATTCAAAATTATATATCTTTATATAGATTGATGAAATAGTTCATGACCATTCAAGCACGATGAATGCGTTGCAAATAGTTCAAGTAGTGGTACCAACGATAGGAACCAAGGAAGGAGAGAGTTATAAGCTTTCACAGCTTCAGCAGCAACTTTAAGAGAATCATCAGTCTTCAACAAATTCTATAGAAAGATAGTTCTCTCCTTCACGCTCAACCGTCCCATTACCCAATGTTCCATATCAATGCAATGTATGGGGAACAAGATATGATCAACTTCCGACCATGGCCATCCACACGCTATATCATAGCCCATGATATAGTCCACCACTGTGGTATTGACATTGATCATGGAAATATCAAAATTTTTCTTTTTCCTTTTGTTCCCTTGGCAAAATTTCTTATAAATACTTTGGATGCACCGGTCAAATATCAAATATGTTGTCGTGAATGTCACAGCACTATGCCCATACAGGAACTTCTTTCTCAAATAGTAGAAAGGCACATCAATATGTTGCAGAATGAACACAAAACACAATAAAAAAATAGAAGGAACGATTCAAAAAACAACATGAAAGACAATAATAACTTACAGAGGAAGCCAAGTACTCATCAACATAATATAGGTTGTGAAACCATGACTTGGACTTCACTTCACAGACACCAAGTTTCAAAGAAGGCTCTCAATTTTGTCATCTTCCTCCGAGTAACGATTTAGACTGAAAGAGGTATCAAATAAAAACCAAAAAAAACAAAAAACAAATGAATCATAAATTTATAAACATATATGTAATTGTTTCATATATATTTCAAAATTGTTTCACAATTGTTTTAGATAGTTATAAATTACAAATATGAAAATAAAAGGTGTATACTCTTGAGAATCAAACCCTTCCGCAACCCAGTCGTTCAACCCATCCGACAGAGTCCTTATCCCAGGACCTTCACCCATATTTTCATCAAGTGGACATCTTCCATTCACTAAGGTTTTTGGAACTTTTTGCCAGCATCCACATCCACATCTTTGTCCCCGCCTTCTTCCAATCCAATCTCCACCACGTCCGCAGGTTCAACACCTTCGGCGACAGCATCACCGGACGACTCAAAGTTAGTGGGGAACGGAGTTCTCACCACAACGGACGGTTTCGAAACCCTCTTCATAGAAGGAGACAGAGTGGAGGAGAAACCAACTGGACTTTTCAAAGCACCCTAAAAAAAACAAGGAAAAATAACAAAGAACAAACTGAATTAAAAAACAACAAAATAACAGAAACTATAATTTAAACACACCTTCCCCAGTGCAACTTGACTTGCACTGTTCAATACATCATCAATTTGAGAAGGGGTGATATTGTCAATTTCCTGATAACTAAGAAATTTGTTCTCCTCACCACCATCCTTGCTCGATTCATCAGCCACCTTTTCCCTCACCACGGTCCTTGCTTGATTCATCAACCACCTTCTCCATCTCACCACCGTCCTTGCTTGATTCATCAACCACCTTTTCCATGCTCTGCTCCAAACTCACCAGGCCACTACCGCAACTCCCTCCGCAACACTTAGACTTTCGGTTTCAAAGTATCAACATTTTCTTTTCTCAAAAACAACAACAAAAACCTCCTTAGCATGACCATCACCATCACCCAAATACATACGCATAACATTCCCACTTTCGCAATGGGAACATCCGCATTCCCATCATCAATATCATCCTCTCCATCTTTTTTCTTATCTGAATCTTCCTCATAACCTGAACCTAATGACATGCCATTAGATTCGGTTTTACTCTTAGACTCAGACTCATCAACCTGCTCCGCCTCCTCGACACTAAAGACGAACCTACATGAAAAACAAAACCATGTGATGTAAAGAAACAAAAAAGAAACAATCTTGAAACATAAAAGAAACACAAAGAAAAATCTAGAAAGATAACAAAAAAATACTTATAATTAAAACAAAAAAATATGAGAACCTACAGTTTCCTCTTAATATCGGCCAACTCATAGAAAATAATTGCAAATTGTTCTTCCAAGAATTTTGTAGTGGAAATCTTAAAAACCTCAAAATTCATAGAAAACAACTACTGGGTCCTAGCAATATCATCAACGGTATGCTTCGACCCACTACCAACATCGGCCTCCTTGCGCTTCAACTTTCCAACAAGAAAATCACCATCAAACGGGCTGAATGTGTACTTTAATTTATCATAAAATGTATGAATGCACAACTGCACAAGCTCATCCTCAGTCGGCCACAAAATTTTCAACCCCAACTGAAATAAGAAAAAACAAAACAACAGTCAGAAACAATAAAGAAACAATTCAGAAACATAAATGAAACAAAACATCAAGAAAAAATAGTAAAATCATATCGCCTGTTCTGCAGACCGATTGAATATCTTCATCTCCAAGTCTTCGGCCCTCACTTTGTTGTCTTTCCCGGACTTTGAACAAGTCCAGTTCAAAATTCTCGGTATCTCACAACCAACCCGAGCACAAAACTTCCTGTTCACCTCTGGGCAACACTTGTAGAACCAAATCTGGAAAGCCAACGGAAATCCTTAAATTCTATAAAATTTCGTACGTTTCCCACCAAGATTCTCTTCACCTTGAAGTTTGTTTCTGTACAAGATTTGTTGCCTCAACTCACGCATAGTAACATCAAACAACTCCCTCCCCCATGGATATGTGTTAAACACATCCATATCCTTGTCCACAATCCCAAAAAATGACATCTCAACCTAACTACCCCTAGAAGTAAAAAGAAAAAAATGGAGAAAATACATGCAATAAAGCCAATTTCAGGGCATCTAGATCCTCATCACCCCAAACACGCATTAAAAAATATTCCTCAATAGACTGCCTATTGAACTTGCTTCTGCTATCAAAATACTTTTGAAATATAATAGAGCTACGAACATGCCCCCGACAACGAAGGCATATCACCAACAATTAATACCGGTCACAATAGCAAACTCCCCCACCCCAAACCTCAATAACTTTCCACCCACAGACACAACAATTTCTTCCTTCTTCGAGTGGGCGACTTGACGTTTCAACAATGAATGAACAAGCTGATTCTGGAAATCAGCCTCTTTCATGTCCAAGAAATATCCAAAACATGTATTCTTGAATGCCTCCAGTTTGGTGTCGTTTAAAATTTTCTTTATATTGTTAATAACATCAAAGGAGAAGGCAATATTTACTCGAGCAGTAAAATAGTCAGCAGGTCAAGAACATACTTAAAACCCTAGAAACAACAATAAAACAAAACAGAAACACAAAAGAAACACAAAATCAACAACCACTTCAACTAAAATACATGAAAGAACAAATGAAACATAACAGAAACAAATAAGAAACAACATCGAAACAAACAAAAAATTACAAATCAAAAAATAACAATAACAAAATATACACAAAACTCATACCTCAGCAACATCCGTTTCTTCAAAAGAAACCTTCTTCTTTCCGACAACTTTAACACCAACTCTCGATTTCACAGTTTTGGATGGCAACTTAACATCTAAAACCGCTTCTTCTTTGTAGGTTCCAAGGGTGTGAGTGTAAGGTTTAGAAGGGGAGGGTTGAATAAACCTTACCAAATTTTCACTTTTGGTCCTTTTAAAAGTTCAGAGTTGATACTACACAAATTTGTGTCCTTGGTGGATGACCAATTTAGTTAATCGGTAGAGTTAGTCACTCACAGACTCGATTGAGTCGTTGATAGAATAACTCATTGTTAAGACCGAATTAGCTCAACTCGTGGTTTGTTTTTAGCGGAAGACTTAACACCCTTAAGTTTGGTTTAGTTATGATTTAATGCTTGGTTTTAGTACTTAGAGATTATCGGTTGGATAGCAAATATGTCAGAGAATTAAACAAATAAGATGCAGGAATTAAAGTCTTTGAAATGTAAATGACACGATAAGTTTTTATAGAGGTTCAAGATGGGGTAATTCTTCTACTCCTCTCTTCTCCAACCACCGGAGGAATCCACTAGGTATTGATCAAGATACAAAGTGGTACAGTCCAGATACAAGTCTTGATCACACAAGTGACTTGATCCTTTGGGACTCGGCCTGAGATGCCTTGATCACTCAGGCTGGCTCTCGTATGACTCGCCTTCTTCACAGGCAAAATTGTCTTGCTACTACATGTACCACTTGCTCAAGCTCTTTGGATTTGATCACGAAGCCCTCCAAAAACTCGAGACCGGGTTCGACTTTGAACCTTCCTACAATCCTTCGTGGAATGTAGACCCTTGATTCTTCAACAATTTCCTCTTCAACCGATTGAAGTTATCTTTCCTTCACGGTGAGTGTTGGATTGATTTTCTTCGTAGTGTAGGCTTGAGGATTAATCTTGAATGATTTGAGAATATCTTAGTTACAGATTCAAATATTTTCTTGAATGTTCGGGTTCGTAACCTTCTTGTAGTCTTCTCTCAAAGTCATTCCTCAGCCTTTTTTATAGTGATCTTTCAAAAATCTGTCCGTTGAAGAGATAGGCTTATTTTTGAAAGTCACTTGTGGTCGTTGGCTTGTCTTGTTGCGATCCTTGGAATTTCCATTTCCTCGTATGAATTGTTCTTGACTTTTCGTAGTTCGACACAGATAGTGCTTCCCATTGGTTCATTCCCTTTGCACGCTCGGGACCGAGCACTTCGAGAAAGGTAGCATGGAGGTATTACTTGTTTAAGTAATTCTCTTGATTTTCGTGCAATGGATCTCTTTCGAGTTATCTCGACTTGATCGCTTTCCTTGCTTTCCCAGGTGACTTAGAGTCACTTTCAATCATTGAATGACTCTCTTGTCACTTCAACTTGAGACTTGGCTATCTTGAGTTGACTTGACCGATACTTTACTCACCGCATCTCACCGCACCTTTCGAGTTCTCGTCTTCTCTTCTTTTCCATACTCAATTGTCTCCGCAATGAGTCTTTCTTCTAGTCTCCGTTGTCTTCTTGCATGTTTAGCATAGCCGACTTAACTCACTTGACCAAAGCCCTATTTGTTACAATGCGATTTACAACAAAAATGGGGTGTCAACTTCCTATTCTAAGTTTTACATGGCATTCATCAAAATCTAAACAATAAATTTCCCAACTTTCTTCAACAATCTTTTCAAATTTCCTCTTCTTCAAGACATTGAACCAAAAGAGCACCCTCTTCAATTTTCCTCTTTTTCGAAGACTGTTGCTTCCAATTTCGAAGAACTTCTCAATATCTTTTTATGAGGAGAGTTTTTAGGAGCCATTCAAACAACTACCAAAACCAGAGGTTTCAAAGAAGTTACACCTACAGAGAACGTGATCGACCTCGAAGGATTGTAACTAAAACAAAGGGTGAGTGAACGTGGCACGATCAATGTAGGAATCACAAAAAAGGGGCACAAACCGATATGTGATATTCAATAATAACGTTTACAGGAAATTTACCCTAGCTTTAGAACAAAAGAAAGTGATGAAGGTGGGTAAAAAACTGAAGACATAAGGACCGGATGGGTATATTTGTCATGTGTAATGACCGGATAGGGTATATTTGTCATGGGAACGTATTTTTGTCATTTTTCCAAAATAAAGGGTATTTTATGTAATTTCCTCAAATATAAATGGCTAAGGTCTTGGGATCGAATTAATGGACTCAAATGCTAAAAGAAATTATATCATTTAAATAGCCAATATACTAAAATGCTGAAAATTAAAAGTCTAACCTACTCTTTGACCAGATTGTTATAAGTCTAGTTATCCTATATTAGCTTACTTAATTCATAAATGGACCTAAAAATAATTAACTTTCTCTAATCTAAATAATTTTTGGCTTATTAATAATGTTACAATTAATCACAAAATAAAATTTCTAAAATCCTAATTTTCAAAAATTTCCATAACGACAATCTAAGTAATTCTTCATGTCGCATACTTTTCAAACCTAATTACTCCAATAAATCATAACTATTCAATCTGTACTCCTAAATGTTTCAAATATACTAGACTCACCAAATCGAAAAATGCCAAACAATTAATCTAAGTAGAAAACGTGAATCCCTAAACAAAATAGAATATCGTCGAATATTAAATACAACAACGATAAACTCGAAATTAAGATATCGCACAAAATAATAAAACACAAAATAAGAATTTATACTAAAATATTCTTCATAGGAATAGTATACAATTATCCGAAAGTGGGATCTTACAAGTTCTTTTATGTATAATATATCAAATTAATCATCTTTTACCACATTCGGTTTGATACTCATATTGCATATATAAAATAAAAAATAAATATAATAAATAAAAATACATATTAAATCAAAATTTTATTTTATAGTGGATTTTGAAAATTATGTATTCGTACTATTGAACAATTTGTATATTCATGTATTTTGACTATTGTAATTTCTTATGTTCAGTAAATCGGGTTTACACCCTCAACATAATTGGTACGTTCTGATTATTAATGTAAAATTAATTTGACAACAACTTTTATATTTCTTCATTTTAAAAAATAAAAATTTGTTAGTTTCAGTAAATCGGATTTTCACATAAGTCCTACTTTCCTAATTTAAAATAAATTATTTTATATTTTCATCTCTAAAAAATAATGAAGATCACTGTATAAAAAAAAGTGATATGAATACATATATTTTTATAATTGGTAGGCTTTTCGACATATTCTAAACCATAATTTAATACTTAACAATTTATTTACATTCAAAACTTCTTAAAATCAACAAAAAATATTTTTTTTATTAAAATACAGTTCGTGCATCACACAGTTTAAAAATACCAAATATGAGATAACGAATAGAACATTATAATAGAAAATTTCAAATCATACAATACAAATCCCCACAATAAATTTTTAAAACTCAAAATTTGACTTAACAACGTGAATAAATAAAATACATGACCAAATCCGCAAGAGTAAAAACATCTACAAAAAATAAAATAAATATAATAAAATCAATAATATTGCCTAAGCTATGTTTATTGTCTCCTATTTCCTTAATCAATATACTTAATTCTCCAACACAAACGAACAATATTGGAAAATATTTTTGCATCTAAATATACTACTACAACCTTGAAAAAAGTAAGACACATACTTTCACACTTTTTAGGAATCTAAATATGACAAAAACGAAATGTACGATGAAGGCACACCTGTGCGATTTTATGAAAAATCAGTTTTCAGAGATCAATCACAAATACATAGACTTGAATGTATTTTTTTATGATTTTGAAGTGTGGTACTTTTAAATTTTTGACTAATCAATAAAAAACATTAAACATGTCTATTGTTTGATGATATATTAAAGGGTGTTTGGCTGAGCTTATAAACTCTTTAAAATATCTTTTAAGATGTTTGAGAGCTTATAAGTTGTTTAAATTTATTTGGTAATTTTTTTAGAAAAAGATATTATAAGCTCCCAAAATAAGATGCCAAGAGCTTATATGATGTTTTGGAAGAATTAGGGGAACCCCAACTTTTTTTTTTCAAAATAAGATCTTATTTCAACAACCTCCTTTGATTTTGATTATTTTATTAGATAATTGTCATTACTAACATGTTAAAAGCTACACCGTCTTATTTTATCCAACATTTCAACAGCTTATTCTTAAAATAAGATCTAACATCTTATGAGCTCTAAAAATAACTTATAGGATATAAGAGCTTATAAGATCTTTTAAATAAGCTTAGCCCAACATCCTCTAAGTCATTACACTAATCGTATGAGATATAATTCGTAGAACTATTAGAAAAATACACACATAACAATACAAAATACACGTCTTACATATATACACCCGTGTATCACACGGACAAAAGGCAAGTGTATAATAATAATAAGTGATAAATTAATATTTGGTATTTTAGTATTTTGGTAGTCAACTTTCTTTAAATAATAACTTTTAAAAAATGATATAAAAATATATAAAATTATCTTTCCAAATCTGTGTCTTTACTGCATTAATTACTATATTAGTTTTTCTTTTTTTAAAAAAAATTAATACGTTTTCATTTTTGATCCACTTTTTGACGTATAATATATCAAATTAATCATTTTTTATGATCTTCAGTTTGACATACATAGAGTATGTATGAAATAAAAAAAACATAATTAATAAAATAAATATAAAAAATATTTACTCATTATTTTGTAATTTATAATGAGCTTTAAAGATTATGCATTCGGGCTATTGGATATCAATTTGTATATTCATATATTTTTTGCTATTTATAACATATTTATAGTTATTTTTTGGGCTTAACCCATTCCTTAATAATTATATAAAATTATATTCAAATTGATTGAGTTAAATTAAAAAATACTTATTTTAATTGAAAAACATATCTCAAAATTTGTATCCAAATTTTATATATCGCATATATCCATAAATAATATTATATATATTTATGTAAGACAAAAAATAAGATTTATTTAATACAAAATTATTTTCATGATAGTATTTTATATATAGAAAAATATATTTTTATATATTGACGTACATTTTATGTTAATAGAAATTATTTTTATATTTAGCAAAGTATTTTGATGTTCAAGGTTTAGAGTGGTACATTTGTAATTAGATATAAATTTGGCTATTTGATAATTTTTTGATATATGTATATATATATATATATAAATGTTTTTATTTTTTGAATTGTTTTATTTTCCATTAAACATGTGTTGCTAAATAAAAAACATGTTTTTGTTTAATTCTTTTAGTAATATTTACAATTATACAACTTTCTAAACCCCCAAAAATATTCAAATTTCAAATTACCTTATTGTTGGTTGTGAAGACAATTTATTAAATATTCAGTATTGGGGTAATAATAAAAAATCAACATTGGTCAGTTAATTTTTTTCCAAACTTTTACTTTCTTATAGATAAACATGATCTATAAATAAATTTAATTCATAAAAATACATAATAAAATAATTCAGTATTTAAAGAGATTTTATTATAGTTTATAATAATTTATTTTTATTGTTTAACCATATGGATTATAATAAAAACAATTATTATATTTTAATTAGTTTTTGACATTTAAAACTTAAGCAATCTCTATTTTTAAAATACATAACATAAATCCCTAATTTGTAAAACAAGGCATGGGAGCAAGTAAAACTGTAAATAAATAGAATTAATATTAATAATAGATAAATACAATATGCATATTCGGGGAATAGGGATGAGAACGGAGAATCCCGTTTTATCTAATCGGAATGGGAAAAAGGGCGAGGATATGAATATTGCCCATATTCCATCATCGATTCTAGAGAAACGGGAAATTTCCATCTCCACTCACATCTCCACTCCATCCCTGAATTAAGCGGGGATTCCACGTCCCATTCTATTCAATTACCAAAGGGCATGGTTCCTTACAGGGTTGTCGCAATTCCAAAATGATGATGATGGAATTCATATAACTATTAGAAATGAGTAGACGGTCTAACAGATCTAATTCGTTAGACGGATCCCCACAACCAACCCGATCCATACCCAACTACCAAAAAGGTCAAACTAAAAAAAGCAAATCTCTGTCTCTAGATCTATCCATCATCCGCCCACTGCCGTTTTCATATCCTAACCCTTAAAGATCTGCACAAACACACACACACAACACATACTCATGGAGATATAAATAGAGAGTAGCATCTACAATTGTTAAACATTGCAATATTCATCTTTTCTGGAGTATACATGTCACATTATTTATTACATATTGCAGTGTAGATTTTTTAAATCATATTATTCGTAAAGAATAACTTCATTTGTATATTTGTGTAGTTTCACAATAGTTTCACAATAGTTCATTTGTATATTTGCTTTTTTGTTGAAAAGTTTGGTCCCGAGGCTTTTATATAGGATTACAAGATTGGCCGACTTACTCCGCTCATTTTTCACCTATATTTATGAACTATTGTGAAACTCTACTTGATGATCTCGGGAACTCTTCCGAACGAAGACATGAAGTGAAAATTACTATGGATAATGGTACAAGCCTTTTTCAAATTTGAAAAGCATTTAATTTTCCATCAAATTATAAACCTTTAAATCGTAATCGTCTACGGGTTTTGAAGCTTGCACATAATACTTTATAGAAGAAATCATTCATAAATAAAACTAAAACTATTCAAGAGAACAACTAATACTTTTCAAAGTGGGATTACTAATACTTATTATTGGAAAAACTAATACTCTTCAAGAGAATTACAAAAAACTATCATGGAAAAACTAATATTTTTCAGAAAACTACTAATATATTTCAGTGGGTCTGCTAATACTATTGACGGAAAATACTTTTTGGGGAGACTACGTACTAATAATTTTCAAATGAACTACTAATACTATTCAAATGAGAAGATAATACTTATTTGCGATGTCAAAAAATATTACAAAAACTAATATTTTTCAAGTGAACTATGTAGTAATACTTTTTAGATGGACTGTTAATACTGTTGGGTATCTATCTGCCAAAAGATAGAACAAATACACCAGTTAATCACAAAAGATTAAGATACAAAACAACAAGAAAGATTGCAAGTATCAAAGTACAAAAACAGAAAGTAAAATATAACACCAATTAGGGCTTAAACCCTAATCTCAAGATTTGGAATAACGGAGGCTCAGGGCGCTGATTTCCCCCAAAGCAATATCCCATACTGTCACAAAGGCACAAGATCCACACAGAGTTAGCCTTAAGCCAGCAACTGTCACCAAAGCCCACTTAGAACTCGAACCAGACAACCCAGATCCACCTAGATCTCCCACAAACACTTGGAGCCGTGCACAGAGAACGTGAACGAAGAAAGCACTCACAAAACCACTCACAAACCCTCGTGTATCACCCAAGAAACCACAGAGATAGAGCAGTTTTGAGAGACAGAGAGAGAAAACCGAGCTTCAGAGACAGAAACCCGAGTTTAGAGAGAGAAGTGAAGATCCAGAAGCGAAGAAGGCATTCTGGAACAATCCAATATGTAAGAGCAATGAAGGGCTCAGATATAACCTGGAGAATGGATGGACATGATTGACTCAAAGGATCCGTGAACATAATAAATGGGTCCCGCAGTCCGACCCAAGTAGCATCCAGGTAAGCTCATAAGTGGTCCGCATCAAATGGGCTACGTGCCCCCGCAAGTGGGTCGGGTCCTATTGTTGATCATCGGGCCATATAATAAAGAGTTTGGGCCACGATCTCAACAATCTCCACTCGCCCAAAGACAAGTAAGGGATATTAGGAAGCACAAATAGTTAAAAGAAAAAAAACAGCTTTCATCACAACCAAATGCGCATTTAGCACATAAAGATAGTAGGACTTTCACTATAAGAAGCACATAACAACTTATAAAGACCAAAGAAACACAAAGTAAGTTGGGTTTAAACATTAGACTAACACAAGCACAAAGCAAGTGTCCATCCAACTGGTTTGGACCAACCAACAAACATAAAGTAAGTCAGTCAGTCCAGGGGTAATCACCAGAGACAACCTAGTCACAAGTGTCAAAACTTAGAATTTTTAAACAGGTTTGAAACTTAGATACAGGCAGGCACTTAGTGCCCATATCTGTTGGATTGTATTCAGATGCAATTTTTTCAAGATTTATTAAACCTTTTTAAACAATGTCTCTTATATAACGAAACCTTACATCAATGTGTTTAGTACGATCATGAAAAACAGTGTTTTTGCATAACAGAATACCTGACTGATTGTCAGAAAATACTACTACTTTACCCTTTAGAAAACCAATTTCAGAAATCAGATCCTTTAGCCACATGGCCTCTTTTAAGGCTTCAGTGATTACAACATACTCTGACTTAGTAGTTGATAAAGCTACAATATGTTGTAGTTGTGATTTCCAACTTATAGAATGTACCACAAAAGGTAAAAATGTAAGAAGTAGTAGATTTTTCGTTGTCTTTATCATTGGCATAATCGAGTCAACATACCCTTTTAAACAATGCCATCTTTACATTTTGAAAATTTTAAACCATAGTTAATGAGAATGAACCAAATATCTCAAAGAACCACTTAACAACATTCCAATGGATAATGCCAGGATTTGCCATGTACCTACTCAAACAACTCACAACATAAGCTATATCGGCCTGCATCGACCGTGAGGTACATGACAGATCCTATGGCGCTAAAGATAGGGCATATTTTTCATAGTTTGAAACTCAAGAAATAGATTTTAGGAGATTGATCCTTACTTAAAACAAAATGAGCAAAGAAGAGGAACATTCACGGTGTTTAGCATTAGACATAGAAAACTTTTTCAAGATCTTTTCCACATAAGAAGATTGATTCAAAAAAATCATTGATTGTTTTCTATCCCTAATAATATTCATGCCCAAAATCTTTTTGGCATCACCCAAGTACTTCATATCAAATTTATCACTCGGACAAGATCTCACATAAATCATGATTTGATACAAGGACTTGCAAGCAAAGATATCATCCACATAAAGTAATAAGAAGACAGAGAATCAAAGATTTTCTTTAAAATACAAACAAAGGGTCATAATGACTTTTTTAAATTTTAAAGACAACATACATTCATCAAACTTCTTATTCCATCGCTTAGGAGATTGCTTAAAGCCATACAAATATTTTTTTAAGCAAGCAAACATAATCGACTTAGATTTATCAATAAAGCCCTCAGTCGCCTCATATAAATCTTTTTCTCTAAGTCACCATGTAAGAAAGCGTTTTACATCAAAGTTATTTAAGTTTATCAAATTGAGCAACTAATGCAAGCATAATTCTAACAATGGTGAATTTAACAAAGTGCAAAAATTTCCGTGTAGTTAATACCTTCTTCTTTCTCGAGTAAAATCTTTTGCAACAAGTCTAGCTTTATATCCGGATTAATCATTTTCATTCTTGATTTTAAACAACCACTTACAATCCACAACAGAACAGTAATCGGGTTTGGAACAAGAATCCATGTGTTATTGACATGCAAAGAGTTCATTTCATCAGTCATAGCAGTTAACCATTCATTTGTCTGCTCAAACTTTAAAGCTTCATTGTAGGATTTAGGCTCAGATTATCAATTGAATCATACACGTAAAAACACATATGAGGCCATGTGATAATCAACAAATTTAGTAGGAGCTCTAATGTTTCTCCTATTTCTATCCTTTTAGCAAATAATCATGCAACTCATTATCATGTTCATTATCATGCACAACATCATGCAAGTCATCATTCGCAGCATCATGCAAATCAAATTGATCATGAATATCAGGCACATTCTCAAAATCAGCAGGTAAATTATCATTTTAAGGCAATTCATGCACAATTTCAGAATCAGAAACAGGAATAGGAATAATAAGAGTGTCATTTTGAGTCTCCACCTCATTTGAAGTGGTGGGGTTTTCAGAAGTAGTAGGAGAATTTTGTAAACAAGGCATTTCATTTTCATTGAAGACCACATCCCTACTAATTATAACTTTGAAACTATTTTCACTCCTAGACTACAATTTGTACCTTTAACCCCATCGGGTATCCTTAAAAACACATTTTAGTGATCCAGGCTCAAGCTTGTCGATCTTTTGGTGTGCAAAATCAACATCCAAAAAGTTTGAGGTTTGAAAAATCGCGGCTTGCCGCCCATACGCACTCAGGATATTTTCCCCTTAAAGGGACCAATGGTGATCTATTAATTAGGTAAAAAGCTGTATTAGTTGCCTCACCCCAGAACTTTTTGGAAAGACCTGAGGAGTTTAACATACTCCTTACTCTTTCCAAAATAGTCCTTTTCATCCTCTCAGCCACACCATTCTGCTGAGGGGTGTAAGGCACAGTTTTGTGTCTTACAATACCAGATTCTTCACAAAGTTTATCCAAATTTTGGTTACAAAATTCTAAACCATTGTTAGTTCTAATATATTTCACCTTTTTACCAGTTTGATTTTCTATCAAGGTTTTCCAAGTTTTAAATTTTTCAAAAACATTAGATTTGTTTTTCAAAAGAAAAATAAAAATTTTTCTGGAATAATCATCAATCACAGATAGAAAATATCTATTTCCACCATGTGTGGGAACACTAGAAGGACCCCAAACATCGCATGTAAATATTCCAAAATATCAAGATGGGTTGTTTGTTTAGTAGGTAGGAGGAGGTGGGTGTTCGCTTATTTTTAGCTTCACCGCAAGTTCGCCTTTATTTTTAGCTTCACCGCAAGTGTACGGTGTAGTTTATAGAATAGGGTAAGCAAGATCATATCCCGGAGACTAATAAATTTATGCGCTAAGTATTGAGATCGTAATAGTCTTATTTTTATTTAGACGATAGTAGTTGGATGATTGTTGTGGAAGTAAAGACAAGAATAACCACAAAAACACAAGATGAAAATAATAATGGAATTATCAAGGGAATGAAACGGATTCCCGGGTTATGGTTTCAATTAATATTCCTCTTGTTTTACGATTTAATCAAAGCCAAAGTTATTATCACTACACCTATAAGATGATCACAACGGTATTTTATCCTCCTCTCGAGATGTATATAAAGTGTAGATTGAAATATCTATGCTAAAGATCTCTTCTCAACATAAGATACACAACTCTCAAATGCACAAAAGATCAAATCTCCTCACAAATATTCACAAACCTCTCGATTATGCAAATATTCATGCAAAGTACTCAAGATCTAATATTGAAACTCATCTCTAGAATTATAAATCAATATATCAAACATGCTAAATCATTGGCCAAATGATAAAACAATAATAAGAGCAAAGTACTCAAATAGCTTCAAGACAATAACTTCAATTAAGATTAAAACAATCAATAAGAGTCCAATTAATCTACTTCCAAAACCCGGAAATCACAAGAAGTTTTTAGCTACTCATTACAAATAAACAACCCATGACAAATTGTTCATATTCATGACAAGCTAAAATGAAAGATTAAAGCACAAAGAATGAGAAAACTTAGGGAATGTAGATAATCTCTCGATGAATCTTCGATCCTTAAGCTCCGATTTGACCCGGTTCTTCCCTTGATTCTTTCTTGATGAAGTTGAGCTATTTTCGTGCACGCACGGGTCATGCGTCATGCAAACGTCCGAAGTTTCTTATGGGGTCTTCATATGAGTTGTAGCCCTCTCTGTTAGCTTTTCGTAGCCACTTGAATCGATCAATATCAATTTTGTAGATAGAGTTATGGCCAAAATACTAAACCCGCTAGTCTTTGGAAATTCCAGACGCATTTGGACGTTCTTCGAGATAAATCCCTCGTTGTTTGATCATCCATGCTTGTTTTGACACACGACTCATTACTATGACTCTGCACTCAATATAATTTGCTTCCAATGGGTGTAATCGCCGATTCTTGATGATTCTAGGTCGCATTCTCGTATTTGTCACAAAATCACTCAAAATATCGTTAAATTCCTACAAAACGAGCAAAGCGTAATATCTTTTCCACAAAGAGCGAGTATATACCATTTCATATGAGTTATTTCATGTTTATAAACAATTATATCCATAAATATGCTCTAAAATACATGAAAACTCACACGATCGAGTGGGAAATTGAACTTTTGTTGTTTACCAAACACACAACACTACCAAAAATATGTGATTTCCGGCTTTTTTTTTTGCGTTTAGTGGCGGTTCTAAACCGCCACCAATGTGTTTCGCAGGGCGCTTTGCCTACCGCCGTCTATTGGTGTGTCGCGACATTTAGCGGCGGTTTTTAAAATCGCTGAAATTGTGCCGCTAAATAATATTTGTCAACAAATAATATTTTAGTGTCACTTATTTAGCGGCGATTTTAAACCGCCGCAAATCACACACACTAGTGGCGTTTACATATCCTATTTGTGACAGTCACAAAACTGCCAATTAGCAAAATCTCAAATTTTGGCTGCGGTTGACTAAACCGCCGAGAATTACAAATGACAAATTTGTGACAATTTTATAACCGCCACTAGCATTTATTTAACTACATGTTTTATAATTACATGTATAGAATTACATTTTTTTTTTTTGTGACAATTTTTTTTTTTTTTTTTTTTTTTTTTTTTCTCAAAAAAAAAAAAAAAAAAAACTACATGTTTTATAACAATTAAATAATATTATATTTATTTTCTATACCTGTACATTCTATATCACACTACAAATATAAATATACCCTGTACTTCATCATTCAACATATAAAAGACTAATCTTTTCCAATAATCATTCAACTACATAAAAACTTAGCATGCATCATTCAACATAATAAAAGACTAATCTTTTCCAATAATATCATCCAACTACATAAAAGACTTATCATTCAACATCAAGTCACATGTCACATTTATAAGTCATTAGAAATCAACTACAAAACCCAAAAGTACATAAAATATCAATATTGCAACATCATGAACGAGAATGATCATTCACATCGTGACTAGAGGATGAATATTGTTTTGTGTTCCCCGCTGAAGATTGATGACCGCTTCCTTCATCTGGTGGTGCCTACAATTAAAACCAATATATATCAATATTTATCCTTAAAAGAACAAACCACATATATAAATGTATGACAAATAGGGATTATATATTACATAGAAAAATAAATGTAATATGTAAAAATACATACCACTTCAGATGTGTTTAGCCAATTAGCGAACTGTTCGGTACTTTTCCTAAGGCATTCTGAAAAACTGTAACTAGAGCACCACCCAAAGTCTTTTTCATATCTTCCATTTGAATATTTTGAGCTTCCATTTTACGATTTTGAGCTTCCAATTCAGATTTAGTTGCAGCCAGCTCCTTCTCCAAACTAGCCACATAGTCTCTCATTTTACCATCATTAGATGAGGACTGCGTCGTATTTACTCTTGAAGTACTACTTTTGAATACATTGGATGGAGACGGTCCAAAACCCATCCCACGAACACGTCCATGGTGATCTTTTCAAAAACCTTCCCAAGTGCATCGTCATGTGAAACCAATTGAGACCTTGAATATGAGCTTTGACCCATTTCACGTACAACTTTTCCTACATTAAGAAAGTTTAAATAAACACAGTGTGCAATCATTTTCGCCATATGTTTTTTCCATAGCAGTGAAAGAGCTTAGCAATAATGCAGAAAGGGTAATTTGAGACTAAAATATTTTGAGAAATTGTGATTAAAACATGATATTTCTAGACATGATGTTTAATGTTACAAGACAGATACTATAAATATTATATATACAATTATAGCTTACATATATATTTTTAGCAGCTTCATTGACAGAGGTCCCATCCTTTTTTTTTTGTGGGTGTCAAGCCATACTTCGCTACGACCAACTTTACGGCCAAGCTCAATTTCCTTACACGATTATTAAATTATTAGTAAGAGACTATGACATTAAACTAACCCAACAAAAAAAAAATTAATACCATTTTAGCCCGTCATCTTGCAAAGCTTTTAGATCCACTAGTGTGTGGAATTGTTTGACACTTTCTACTTGCAGCATTTTTTCTGCACATCTCCTAATAATTGAACAAAATATATTAGTTAAAGACAATCATATTGTAAGATAGAACATAAATAAGAAATCAAACTCATTCCTGATTATTTAATAATGACAGTTAAATGTACCAAGTAACCCTGATAACAGACATTTAACATTTTTAAATAATAGTGACAGATACAATTTTCTGATAACAGACATTTAGCATTTTCTGCTTTTTTCTATTACACTGCTGAATTCCCACACTGTATTTTACATATTTACCAATGTGTAATTTGTTGACAGTACAACATTATAACTATAAAAAGAGGCCCTAGTTATGGCAAACACACCACATTGGTTTTATTTGATCATATATCTCATAACATTCTGAAATACAGTGCAATGAAGAACCAACATACCGACAAAATATTGTCAGGTATTTTCAGTCAAATGAAGAACATTCTGAAATTAAGAACATACCTAATATCACAATATCTCATAACTATTACTCACAACCATTAATAGTTTGACACACATGCATCTACATGTGATAGATCAATACAATCATATATATGTATACAATAATATTAGACAAACATATGTAGAAATACATTACCATTGACTTCTCGGATAAACGGTAGATAACAAAGCTTGACCATTGATCTCGATGAATTCCAGTTGGACAATTACTTATCAATTCATCTCTGCTCAGTGAAGGGTCATAAAATTCATCCCACAACTTTGACTTGAAATCCTTCCATTTTTTCCCAATATTTTTGAAAATCCATTCTTTTGCTTTCTCCTCATCTTGAAAGTGAAATTTTGGCTTCAAAGTATGCAAGGTAAATATAATTATTCACATTATACTTTTAAACAAAATTATGCAAATAATTGATACTATTTTTTTTACCATGATAGTTTTGCTGAATATATCTTCCTTATATTGATCTGGCACATGTCTCCAATCAGTGTAGTTTATAGGAAATGAGGAAGTCAGTTGCGCCAATTCCGCTAGAACTCCAGTCAATAATGCAGCCGCATCATATATGGGTACACCATATTCGTCAAGTGGGACAACAATGCGTTCATCTGAAGGGAGACTCCAGACCTCGATTGTTTTCATCTTCTTTTTCCTCATAGTTCCTTCTTCACCTACGATATATAAAATTAATATGATTATTTAACAAATAATAAGTAAAATTCATACAAAGTATTCAACAAATAATATATAATCATACTCATAACATCCACTTCCCACGCAGTTCTTGCTTTTTTCTAAGTGATGAAGATTGCTCCTGCTCCAAGTTTTCATAGCTTTCACTATGTGTAGTTTCTTCAACTGTTTCATTATGCAATTGGTCCCCACTATTTAGAGTTTGAACTGTTTCTTCAAGAGCTTCATTCAGCAATATTTGTTCTTCAGTAGGAGTCTCAGATGACGTATAAGATTGTTCTGACCCCAACCGACTCTTTTTAAATTCCTTTTTACCCTTGGCATGTCTGAACATAAAACAAAATGACAATATGGTGAAATAATGATGATGAATATCATGAATGGTAAATTAAGTAGCTGCCTTTGAATACGGCCACAAATCAAGTGCTTGACGCACCGAATCACATAAAACTGCAGGAGTCAAAATGCGAGCAACTACGATTCCCCAATCTGCACATAGACTTCAAAATCACTGCCCAATGGTGTTTCAAAACAGCGTCATCTGTGCAAGAAAAAAATATGGTAAGGAGTGTTCGAAAATATTTTTGCTTTTGAAGAGGGTAAAGTGTAATACATAATCAAACCTCACGGGATTTTTGTAATTTTAAAAACTTGTGTTTTTCTTTTGTAATCAACATTCAACAAATACACAGCCTAGCACAGGCCAGATCCCTTAAATTCATATGCTAGATTTTTAAGCAATTATAATATTAGGAATCACAAGACAATCCCATTACAGAAACAACATATCAATCCAACAGACCACAGAACTGTACAATACAATACAGAGAACAACAGACTAATAAAAAATTTAATCCAAGACAAAAAACCACAGAAGAACATTTATTTTTGCTTCTTATTCAGTTCTTTTTTTTTTGGATAATTACAAATAATACCCTTGAAGTTCAATCGAATTACAAAAGGCCCCAACTATCTTTCGTATTACGCATAATATGAAAAGTAGGTATCATAAAACAAGGAGAAAAACAAAGAAAATTACCTGAAATTCTTATGATCAAAAGAATTTCCAACTTTAATAAAGCTGAAGCTTTTCGTTCAAAAAACCATGCAGGGGGAGTAGCTTCTCTATCTTTATTCAACTGCTATCAATCTGCACAAAGTACAAATTTCAGATTTCAGGTAAATCCCTAAAAGAGTTTAAGAAAAAAGAACCAAACATACTCAATACCATCTCTATCTTTATTCAACTGCTACAAATCTGCACAAAGTACAAATTTCAGATTTCAGGTAAATCCCTAAAAAGGGTTTAAGAAAAAAGAACCAAACATACTCAATACCATCTCTATCTTTATTCAACTGCTACAAATCTGCACAAAGTACAAATTTCAGATACAGGTAAATCCTTAAAAGGTTTAAGAAAAAGAACCAAACATACTTAATACCCAAGACAGGCAAAAATCACAAATTGAATTGAAATAATTAAAAATGGTTTCCCCTCTGTTTGTTTTCGTAAATTAAACTGCAGAAGCAATAAGGTTATATAGGCTAACCTATGACCTTGTCCAACTCTATTTAACAAAGGAAATAGGCTCCTACTATAACACCCACTAACACAAGGATTCTTGTAAGAATTCCTTTTCCTTTTCAAACACTCAAGTACGGGAGATTTTATTTTTAAAGAATCCTAATCAACTCAAAACTCATTAATTAAGGAAGACTATTTTATTCCCACAATAGCTGTATCTTGCATCTCATATCCAAATATTCAACTGAACTGAAGAGTGTTGTCTTGTTAAGACAAATTGATCTTGAAAAATGACTCCAAAATGCTTGTGTTGAGTAGCATACAGAAAATTGATTTGGAAATGCTCTCTGGCAATGGTAGATAACTTACTCTCAGAGTCAAGTTTATGTGCCATCAACTCTTGGTAATTTACATTTCAGTTTCTCATTCTGTCACTCTTAACATTTTTGAAGAGAATTTTATTTTCAATGAAAAATCATACATTGTTCAACCTGATGTCTCTCCAATCACTATTTTCAAATGAGCATCACTATTAGCTGCATTCCAGTCTAGTGACTGCAAATTCAATCACCCAACAATTTATTAACTATGGTAAGCAATTTTGTCTCAATCTCCACACCCAAAGTTTGCAAAAATCGGTCAAACCATCAACCACAATTTTTATCTAAAACATTACATACTTTATGTGACCTTTCATCTCAAATAGCACTGCTCCATTATCACATAGTTGCAAATTAGCTTATAATATATCATATATGAAATGAAAGTGGCATATCAGCTATAACCAATCAACGACCACCAAGCTTCTACGATGCTTTACATGAACCTAAACTATTCCTTACTGGAGCATTTGTAACACACAGGGCCTGATAGATTGGAGGTATTTGCCTTAACCAGTGTACTATCGCTTTAATTAGGTTTTCATACTAATTTGTGTTTTCAATTTGTTTCTTCTACAAATGATATTCTAAAATCTTAATATAAAAATTTATTTAGAGTTTTACACTAAAACTCACGACAAATAGAGGGAAACAAGAAGAGTCTATGACGCGCGCGGCACCGGAGCAGAAGTAGAAGCCAAATAACGCGCATAAATAGAGTAAAAGTAGAGAAAAAATTAAAAAACCTTCGCTATAGTCGGGAAATTGGCATTGCTCGTGGAAATTGCAAGCAAGTATCGAGGCCTCACGGACAATGGTGGACTGCTAGTACCGATGACGGTGGTAGGCGGTCGACGGCAGAGGCGGGCGGTCGACGGCGGAGGTGAGCGGTCGACGGCGCGAGAGCAAGAGACGTAGAGTGAGAGAGAAAAGAAGTACTCGTGTGTGTTGTGAGAGTCGGAGAGAAGACGGACAATTGTTAAGTTTTGATTGTTTTGTTCTGATTTCTAAAACAAAACCCTTCTTTTGATTTTAATTAATAATTAATTATAATTTTATATGCTAAACAAAAGAAAAAGATATATATAACGTTAGCGGCGGTTTTGCTGAACCGCAGCAATTACCATAACCGCAGCAAAATAAACCGCCACCTAAGCCTTTTTCTCAGCGGTTTTGCTGAACCGCCGCCCAATAACGCCGCTAAAATTTCAACCATTAAATTTATTCACTTAATTAGCATCGGTTGACCTAAGTGTTGTTATATACTCATTTAGCGGCAGTTTATTCTAACCGCCGGTAAATTTGTGTCGCTAAATTATTCTTTTTTGTAGTGCAAGAGTCACAAAATGGCACACATGACAATTTATCATTTCCAAAACAGCCATCCTTATGTAAAATCTCAAGTCCTTTAGAACTTATGTGACCAAGCCTTCTAGGCCAGAGTTCAGTTTTATTCTCTTTTACAGAATTCACATAATTCACAGGAGCATTTACATCAACACCGATTCAGCACAACAAACATACAAGTTCCTCCTTTTTTCAACTTTTATAACAACAAGAGAGCCCTTTAAAATTTTCATGACTCCCTTGCCCCACCTACCCTCTAACCCATCAGATTCAAGTGCAGCACATGACATCAAATTATTGCTAAGATCAGGAACATGCATTTCATCTTTAAGAGTGATCACATAACTAGAATCAAACTTTAAGCACACATCACCAATTCCAAACACTTGGCATTTCTTTATCATTTGCCATTGAAACTGTACCATTTTTAACTTCAGAGTAATTAGAAAACAATTTTTTGAAAGGAGACATATGGAAAATGCATGCAGAATCTATAAGCCATTCATATTCACAGAAAGATTGTGAAGGCACAAAATTCACACAATCATACACATCAGATACCATGAAGACATCACCCATATGCTCATTACTGGTAGCCAAGTTAACATGATCATTGGATTGGTTCTTATTATTGTTTTGATTCCCATTTTTCTTATTAGGACACTCTTTGACATAATGGCCTTTTTCACCACAATTATAACATTTCCTATGTTTAGCTCTGGATTTAGACCTGCCCGTTTTCCCCTTCTTATCTGACTTATCCTTGTTAAAGTTATTCCAATTTTTCCTTGTTTGAGATCTACCTCTAACATGCATGACTTCACCATTATTATTCTTATTCCCCTTTCCACCTTCTAAATCAAGTTCTTTACTCTTAATCCCTTTAATCATAGTATCAAGAGTAATATTATCCCTGCCATACTTAATGGTAGATTTCACATCATTGTAAAAGCCAGGTATAGCATTTAGAAGCACAATATGGGCATAATCATCTATGTTTTTGTCACCAGAGAGCTTAATATCTTGAATCAGTTTGGTAAACACATCCAGGTTTTCATCCATGTCCTTAGACAAATCCAGTTTAAATCTAAAGAATTTTTCAAGAAGAAACAACTTAGAAGGCAAAGATGTTTTAGTGTACAATTCCTTTAGTTTATCCCAAGCTTTAGCTTTAAAGATGGATTGTTTACCAACTTTTCTCAAGACAATATCGACAAGTTCAAGATAAGAGAGGAATAGGCATATTCATCAAGTTCAGTTTTGATTTCCTTGGTATCCTTTTCAGAAAATTTTCCTTCAACAGCTTTGAAAACTTTTTGTTGAATAAGAATACCTTTCATCTTTTGTTGCCAAATGGAGAAATCAGTTTTTCCATTGAAAGGTTCCATGTGGTATCTAGAAAATCCAGCCATTTTAAAACAAGACACAGAGTAGTCAAGTAACAATAGCACACTATCAAGATAGTCACAATAGAACAATGAGAAGCTACGAGAATAGCGCCCTGAATTATCAAAGACAAAGCAAATATCAAGATCAGTACAAAACAACAACATAAAATGAAAGTTCACTAGAAATCTTGTTCAAGATTCCCCTTGCACCTTAGGATTCTACTACACTCTTTGTGCAGGGTTAAGGGGCTTGTATGCTCAGGGTCTCAAGTGCAAGAAAATAAGGAAAGAACAGAGATAAGCTAAAACCAACACACATAAAGTTAGGGTTTAGGAAATCTCACAACCAGAAGCAAAGTTCTAGGAATAAATCCTCCGAAAAAATTAATCACCAGAGAATACTGAGAACCAACGAACCGAACCAAAGCACCAACCCACCAAATCGGCAGATAGGTGCTCTGATACCACTGTTGTGTATTTATCTGCCGAAAGATAGAACAAATACACCAGTTAATCACAAAAGATTAAGGTACATAACAACAAGAAAAATTACAAGTATCAAAGTACAAAAACATAAAATAAAATATAACACCAATTAAGGCTTAAGCCCTAATCTCAAGATTTGGAATAACGGAGGCTCAGGGTACTGATTTTCCCCAAGAAATATCCCAAACTGTCACAAAGGCACAAGATCCACACAGAATTAGCCTTAAGCCAACAACTGTCACCAAAGCCCACTTAGAACTCGAACCAGACAACCCAGATCCAACTAGATCTCCCACAAACACTTCGAGCCGTGCACAGAGAACGTGAACGAAGAAAGCACTCACAAAACCACTCACAAACCCTCGTGTATCACCCAAGAAACCACAGAGAGAGTAGTTTTGAGATAGAGAGAAAACCGAGCTTCAGAGACAGAAATCCTAGTTTAGAGAGAGAAGTGAAGATCCAGAAGCGAAGAAGGGACTCTGGAACAATCCAATATGTAAGTACAATTAAGGGTCAAAGGATCCGTGGGCATAAGAAACGGGTCCCGTAGTCCGACCCCAGTAGCATCCGGGTAAGCTCATAAGTGGGCTGGCATCAAATGGGCTAAAGGCCCCTGCAAGTGGGCTGGGTCGTATTGTTGATCACTGCGCCATATAATAAAGAGTTTGGGCCACATATCTCAACAAATACTTTTCAGGGGAAAACCAATACTTTTCGGGCCAGAAAATTACAAAAATACCACCGGTCCCTGAATACTACAAAAAATGCTATTGGGTCGGTTTTAAGATCCGTCTAACGGATTTTGGCCCATTAGACCATCTGACAAGAGTTTTTTTTTTCATTAGAAAAATGTACATATAATATTACAAAACAAATGTCTCACTGATATACACCCCCGTGTATCGCACGGGTAAAAGACTAGTATATTATAAAATGCGAGTTTTTGGGTCGTCGAGGACTTTGCAAGAGTATTGCAAATAATATTCAATTTCAACCTTTAGAGCCATATTCAAATATCAAAGACTGGCCAATCTTATCTTTTACACACATTGTCATAACTGATCAGAATGTGTGACTAAGTTCAGTTCATTAGACGTGATCTCAAAGAAGATTACAGTCAATATTATAAGACATTGACCATAGAACTTGTGTATCGTTTTTTCCTTTCTTTTTCCTATTCTCCTTCTGTAATTTATTGGCTTGCCTGTGCTTTTCTTCATTCTAAAGTCTAAGCACTTTTTTGTTTGCATTTTTCTAATTTCTAATTATTCATAAAAATGAAATCATTGTTATTTATATATTTTTCAATAGAAATCATCATATCCATTTTCCATTTTTCAAGTCAAACATCTCAAACCTATAATTTCAATTTTCAATCCTATACACTATTATCTCACATCACCTATCAATCCATATTCTTATCTTTTCATCTAAGATACATGTGAGATTCACCATTATCAACTCGATATATGTAAAATAATACTATTTTTTTTATTATATCTATCTAATGGGACCTTCTACCAACAATCTTATAAATATAATATTATAAATTCAATTTAAAATATTCAACCACGTACTATCAACTATTCAAACTATTATATAAATAAAATAATACTTCAACACTACTCAATCAAATAATTAATCTCATTTCTAAACCTATATAAGCATATACTCATTAATTCATCCAAACATAATTTAGTTTCACACGAAACCAATAAATTCTCAAAATTCATTTTCTACGCTAGTAAACCTAAACGGAAATTGACCATGGAATTATAACCATACAAGAACTTTTTCTGTTTTTCAAATATTTCAAAATAAGGTAGACTTATTATATTTAGATGGAGGTATAGTTGTTTTCAAGAATAAATTTAATTAAGAGTCATCCGCTTGTGGAAAGTCATTCTAAATCTATCATACTTGAAGTATTTGAAGAAAAAAAGCAGTCCTTAATTACGAGTCATTTTATTCTAAATTATAGTTGTTTTGAAGAATAAATTTGTAAGTCACTTTTGAAGCTTATGAAGGCTCCACGTGTAGTAATACTCCTAGTTAGAGAACTGACCTTCAACACGAACAAATTAAGAGTTAGAAAGTGCCCTAGGATTATTCTATGGAAGCCCTCTGATGGTTAACTGAGTACTGAATACGATCAGATTAGTCTAGATGTACAGAGGATTTAAGTAATTAAGTTTAAATGAACTTGCAAATGATGAGAGTGGGCTATTTATACCTGAAATATTAGGTGCAAAGGCTTGGGCATCATGGGACAGTAATTTGTAATTTGACCCATTAAGCAATAAATATTGGCTAATAATAAATACTTTTGTAATGGGCAAAACTGGATAACTGTAAAAATAATTAGGCAAAATTGTTTTTTTAGTCCTCTAAGTGGAGTCTCTCGGAGATTTAGTCCTTTTTTTTCTCGACTTTGAATTCAGTCCTTTAAATAGGCAAAACTCGGACTGTTAGTCCTGTTACCTGCTATAACAGGTCAATGTTACCTGCTAGTGGATTTTCTTTAATTCAAAATTTAAATAAATTTTAAAAAATAATAGAATATTATTCATGATAGAAAAATGAGTTTTAATTTTATACTTTTCTATATTTAAATCGTGAATTTCATATTTAGAATAAAAAATATATTCCCTTCAAACTAACAAAATATTTTACTAAAACTATAAAAAAAACAAAAATAGTTTACAATATTAATAATTTCATAATTACAAATATAGAAATTATTTTTAAAAATAAGAAAAGTACTATTAAAATAATTTATATTTCTAAGTAAAAGTATACTTAAATTATAAATATATAAATATTAACAAATTATACTATTTTCTCGAAGAGTATAAATGGTTATTCAAACTTTAAAAATATTAAAATAAATATTATTTCAATTTTTATTTCTTTATATTTTTCTTTTGTTTTTAATCAAACATTATATATTATTAGTACTAATAATTATCAAGTACTAATAATTAATTAGTTATTATAAGTACCAATTACTAATAACTCTTTACAAGTATACTGTATATATATGTTGTTATGCATATATATGTAACATGTGTATATTAATGTATATGCGTATATGTATATTTTCTGATTTAAAACAAAAGAAAAATATAAATAAATTGAAAGTGAAATAATATTTATTTTAATATTTTTAATGTTTGAATAACTATTTATTCTCTTTGAAAAGATGGATAATTTGTTCATATTTATATATTTATAATTTAAGTATACTTTTAGCTAGAAATATAAAATATTTTAATAGTATTTTTCTTTCTTTTTTCTAAAAATAATTTCTATATTTATAAATTATGAAATTATTTAATATTGTAAACTACTTTATTTTATTTTATTTTAGCTGAATTGAATATATTTCCAATAATTATATGTGAATTTTATATTTTTTATTTTTAAAAACAATAAGTAACTTAAACCAAAAAAGGAAATACAAAATAATTTTTTTTTTTGAAATTGTTTTAGTAAAAGATTTTGTTAGTAAAATAATTGAAGGAAATAGATTTTTTTTAATTCTAAAATAGGAAATTCACAATTAAATAAAAAATTAAAAGTCTAAAATTAAAACTCATTTTTTTTTATCATGAATAATATTATATTATTTTTTAAAATTTATTTAAAGTTTGAATTAAAGAAAATCCGCTAGCAGGTAACATTTACCTGTTATAGCAGGTAACAGGACTAAAAGTCCGAGTTTTGCCCATTTAAAGAACTGAATTCAAAGTTGAGAAACAAAAGGACTAAATCTCCGAGAGGCTCCACTTAGAGGACTAAAAAAACAATTTTGCCAAATAATTACCCCATATCCTAAGCCCCCTCACTTAAGATACTCTCATGTTAGATGGTTTAACAGTTAGACGAATCCAGTCTAATGGCTTTATCCGACCTATGGACCCGGCGACCGGTGGAGTATTAATACTTTTTAGAGGACCTCGCTAATATTTTTCGGTGGGACTATTAATACTTTTTATTAGAGAAACTAATACTTTTAAGGGAATTACTTGAAAATATTTCGGGAAAAACTAATATTTTACAAGAGAAATACTAGTACATTTCACAAGGACTACTTATATTTTTATAGAAAAAAACTAATACTTTTAAGAGGTTGGAAAAAACTAATACTTTTAAGAGGTTATTAAATATTTTCAAGTAAACTACGTAATAATACTCTTTAGAGAGACTACGAATACTTTTTAGATGAAAATCTAATACTTTTCAATACTCTCATGATATTATATAACTCTCAATATTACAAAAATAATAATTTCAAGTAAAATACATATTAATACTTTACATAAGAAGCTAATACTTTATAGAGACCTCTTATACCAATCTCGCTAATAAAATAAAAAAATCACTCGGGTCTAGTTTTGAGAATCGTCTAACAAATTTTTGTCCTATTACACCGTTTGACACGAGTTTTGATCCCCACTTAGGCTATGAAGCTTGGTAGCATAATTGAAGCTTGAAATATTACATTAGTTGGGCTCTTCTTTATACTAATAGACTTTGAGGAGCCTTATTCATTCAAGTCACAATGGCAAGCTTAGAACGAGATCTTTGACCACAATTTCAAGAGGTAAAAAGTTTCACTTTCACATTTATCTTTATTCTGACCTTATTTCACCAAAATCCTCTATTTCGTAAGAACCTTTAGGAGTAGATGCATCTCAATTTAGTAGTAAGAGTAGAAATTCAATAGTAGAGGAGAAATGAGAGAACAACGAGCGAGAAGCAGATTAGGAGTGACGGGAGAGGATGCCATCACTTGTCTGTACCATCGATGAGGCCTTTTGGATGCTCTCGCCTGCAGAGGTGGGCATACGCTCCTGTGCATAGCCGAAAGGGCCCCTCGGCTGTTAGTTGCCTTTGCGCGATTTCCACTTGTTGAGGCTTTTTTGGATGGGCCATCAATAGTTCGTCCATCTTTATCTTTGAAGTACTTGTCTTCGCACTCTTTGGGTCATTTTATGAATCCTGAGGCTATTTTTGGCTCTTTCCGTTTATTCTTAGTTCTATTCTACCAACTCCTTTTTCTTCTCTAGAGTTAGGTATTTTTTCACCTTCAATATTGAATAGGGACACAAGTGATATTCTCGAGTTTATTTGAGTTTCCTTTAGAGTCTGATCTGTATGGTGAGAGTGAGGTGTGTGAAGTTGAGTGTGAGGAAGAGAGTTCCAAGGAAGAAAGTTCTCATGAGTTGCCTAAGACCAATAGTAAGCTTAGAACTTTTGTTGGGAGGAAAATTATGGTTCCAAAGGTACTAAAAAGTTGTGTTACTGCGAGGTGTCTTCACAAGCTTAGGAAGCGATTTGATATATCTTATGTTTTCCACTTAGTGGCTTCTACTCCTGAGCAGAGACTTGGTCATCCTCATGAGGGTCATGGTTTTACTATTCCTCCCAACCCTTTCTTTCAAAGTCTTGAAGTCCTTTAGGTTATCGTTGGTAACTTCTCAATCTTTCATGTATTTAGCGTGTTTTAAAAATGCTATGCAGAAGTTTGGACTTCCTCTTTTATGTACTTTCATTCCTTGTTCATAGTTAGAAAGGAAACTAGAGAGAAGTTTTTTAACTTCTTTTCTCGTCCACCTGTAAATTTAATGATGGTACCCCTTCTTGTTATGGACTTGGAAGAGCGAATCTTCTTTATGATGGAAAATTGTTTGGATAATCTTGTTTAGTGGTGTACCTCCCCTTTATCCTCTTTTACCAATATTAAGTCTCATAGGGAGTTTCAGGAGATTTGTCAGAAAAGATCGAGTTGTTTTGCAGATGATTATCATCAGTAGTGTCGGGTACTCTTTGTTCTTACTAATTTACTTTTTACATAGTTACTATTGTAGTTTCGCATATTGATGCTTTATTTTCCTACTTCTAGAAAATGAGAGTTTTAACATTATTGATTTGCTTGCCTACAAAAAGAAGAGGAGAGATTCTGCCAGTAATAGGAGGAGCTTGAATAGGGCCTCTACTAGAAGGGATGAGGATAGAATGCCCTCCCTCTACATCAAAAGGGGAGAGCAAGTTATGTTCTCGCCCGGGGGAGATCGTGATGAGTCCGTCGTACTTTTTAGGCCTCATTTTATTATTTAGGAAAGAGACACCATTTTGAGCCTACTATACTTTTTGAGATGAGTTACTCGCCCATCATTTTCTATAGTAGTGCGAACCACTTATTGACTATTGAATGGATACCTTATCTTTTTAGGGCTTTATGATTATAAATCAGATAAATTCTCTTTTAGTGCTTTAGCCGATGGAGCATGGACTTTTCTTTTAAGACTTAATTAGATGCCGGTGGAGCACATAGCTTCTGTTTTTAAACTTTGTGTCTGTGGAACACAAAGCTTCTCTTTTAGGGCTTAGGTATCACTCCACTAGGGCGGTCATACCAAGAGTTGATGCTCTAGTGAGGGTTACTTGTGCAAATATTGCTAGATTTATCGTGTCACTTATGTAGTAAATAATGAGCATTCACCAACATTTAAGTAAGAACTAAATAAATTCTCATAAAAGTACCAAGTCTGTAAAAAGATAATAACAAAAATTTAATCGACTAGCAGACTAAAAACACCATAATTAATTATTTTAATGCATTTTGGGCAATCATGCAATGTGAAGAAAATGACTAATAAGAAATGCTTTGAAATAAGAAAGATATTTGTCAGGAAATGGGGTATGAGGAGTATCTAGAAGATCTTTACTAGCGAGCATGGATATTGTTTCCTCTTTGGGACATAACCTTTTTTCAAGCATATAACTTCATTTTCTCTAGCTACATGGATGTCGCCAGAAGCCTCTCCCACAACAATCTCGGTTGGAAAATTCAATGTGAGATGGATAGTGGAAGCAATATTGTCGAAGTAGTTCAAGTGTAGCTTTCTTGGGATCATTGTAGGCTAAGGGAACGCTCCCGAAAGGAAACATACCAGTTTGGTTGCTTTGTGTTGGCAATCCGATCATAATGTGAAGGGCAAGATTATCTCTCCGTGGGGTTTATCAATGCACTACAAAACTGACTAATGGAATTTAATGGAATATCTTGAAGGAGTCTATATGTATCCTTCTGAACAATTCCATGAAGCCAACACAATTAAAAAAATGATTATAGTGTCTAGGTGCTCTTTTCTCTAAGGACATAATCTTATACCCAAATGTGATGGGCATATTCTTTTTTTTTGGATGAAGTTCGACGCTCTCATATTGAGTGTTGTGTCCGTGTTGACTTTTTGTGCCTTTTTTGATAAGCCCGAATTGTACTCTTGTTATCTCGCTTTTAAAGCCTCTAGAGATTACATTGATATCGCTAACTATGTGAGTTTATCTTTTGGAAAATTTATGTAATAGATTTTGATGACACCGTGTAAAACTTATATTAGGAAGTTGGCACCCCAATTCAACTGTAAATCAACTTGTAATAGATAAAACTTTGTACGCTGAGTAGAAGCAGTCAAGTTGAAGATTGCAGGACTCGACTGAAGATTAAAGAGAAGAATAAGTTGTGTGGCAAATGAATGGAGTAAAGTTAAGTATCAATCAAGTGATGAGAAAAGTTTTGTGATCGACTACCATCGACAACAAAGTCATTCCAAGATTAGTGGAGTTGACTGTCAAATGAGTTATGCATCAGAAATGATCAAAGAAAGCTGAAGAGACCCATTGTCAAGCAAAGTAAAGTGTTTGTTGGAAATAGGCATGTGTCAGACTGCCTACCTTAAAGCTATTTTGCTGAAAGAGTGAAAACAAAACAAGGAGCCAATGAGATGTGCACGAAAACTGCTTGATTTTAAGGAATGGCTGAGAACATTAAATTTAAGGTACATTCTACATCAAAGCTGCAAGACAAGATAAGCCAATGACCATGAAGTGGAGTTTGAAAATGCATCTATCTCTTCAATGGATACATTTTTGAACTACCACAATTAAAGACTGAGAAATATACAAAGAGAAGGTCACGACCAAGCAACGAATGCAAGCAAGCAAAAAGACATTAACTTGCAAAGCAAAATCAAATATCTCTCAAGAATTCAAATCATATCCTTAAGCCTAAACTCGAAGGAAATCGATCCAACACATTCAATGAAGGAAAGACGACTTCAATTTGTTGAAGACAAAAAACGTGTTTCAAAGAATAAGGGATCTACACTTCAAGGTTGAAGGAGGTGTATTAAGGTTCCAGATCGAGCCAGAGGCTTTAAACATGTTGGAGAGTTGTGTGAACAAATCTTAGAGTTTGAAGGACCTGAAGTAGCAAGATAGTCATTTTGTGAAGAAGTTGAGTCCCTGAAGCTGAGCCAGCTGTGTGATCAAAGCCAAGATTGGACTGTCGCTATTTTGTAACAAAGTCATAGTTACATTAGTGAATTCCTACAGGTGTTGGAGAAGAGTGAATTAGAGGAATTACCCCATCCTCGAACCACTATAAAAATTACTTGTGTCATTTACATTCATCACACTTTATTTTCTGCACATTATTATTGATGTTTGTTAATTTGTTGAGTTAACTGATAGGGTAGGTCCCAAAGGGTGAGTAGTAAGGTTTAGAAGGGTGGCGTCTGAATAACCTTACCAACTTTTTAATTTTATCATTTTAAATATTTTCAGAGTTAATCACAAATCAGCTTAGTACTTGAGGGACGACTAGGTTGTCTTAATTCAGCAAAGTTATCCACTCAACAAACTCGACTGAGCTGTTGATAGTATAACTCAGATGGTATGAGCTAACACTTAAATTTACAGTTGATATGGTTTTTCTTCAGCGGAAGACTTTTCACCCTTGTTGTTTTAAACTTATTTTTAACACTTGTTTTCGGCAATGGTTATTATCAATTGAATTCATAAATTATAACTTAACAGCAGATATATGTGATATGCAAAAAATAAAAGTGATGTAAGCAAATAGGACACAAGTAGTTTTTATAGTGGTTCGAGGATGGGGTAAGTCCTCTAATCAACTCTTCTCCAACTCTCTGGAGGAATCAACTAAGTGTGAGATCTTGGTTACAAAGCAATCAACGATCCGAATCAACATTGATAACACACTGGCCGCTCTTGGGACTCAACTTCTTCACAAAATAGTTGTCTTGCTACTTGACTCCTCGAACTCTTGGAATTGATCACACGACCTTCCAATGAGCCCAAAGCTTACGGTTTGAAGTTGATCCTTACTATTTCTCTTTCAACCTTAGAGAGACCCCTTTTGTTCTTTAAACAAATTTCCTCTTCAACTTGATGAAGTAATCTTTCCTTCACTGAGTGTATTGGATTGAGTTCCTTCGATTTTAGGCTTGAGGATTGTCTTTGAAAGCTTGAGAGTATTTTGCAGGTTTTCCTAGCTTGAATGCTTGACAATCTTATTAAACTCATAATTGGTAACCGTCTCTCACTTGCTTTCTCAGCGTTTTATAGTGCAGATTCAAAAATATGTCCGTTGAAGAGATAGCCATATATTTCAAATCTTAGTCGTGGGATTATCTTTTCTTGATCTACAGCTTGTGATGGTGACATTTTCTTATTTTAATGAAGTGTACATCTTTTCAGGTTCTGACACACGCTCAGTGCTACCCATTGGTTCCTTCCTTTTGCACTCTCCCGGGATGGGTACTTTCAGACATGGGAGCATAGACATATTACTATAATAAGTCCTTGACCTTTGTGCAATAGATTTATCACAGTCGACTTGACTTGACAGATGCTTTACCCCTTTGACTTGATTCAGCTCCAACCTTTTTTATGAACGACTTAACTGTCTGTCATCTAACTGGCTTGGCCTTCTATTGACTTGACTGTCACTTCTTCATTCTTCACTGAGCTATCTCACAACTAGGTCTTCTCTTCAATCTTCAGTCTACTCTTGTAATCGTCGACTTAGCTGACTCCAACTCATCTCATACAGTCACATCTATTACAAGTTGAATTACAAAGAAAAAGAGGTGCTAACTTCCATTCTAAGTTTTACAAGATGTCATAAAAAATGTAAACATAAAATTCCTAAGAGATAGTAACTAAGCTTAAAACAAGTGTTGAAAATCATATTTCAAACTAAGAGTGAAGGTCTTCCGCTGTAGAAATCAAGTCTACTATCATTTAAAATAGTTAACAAAATCAGTTGAGTTATACTATCAATAGCTCAGTCGAGTTTGTTGATTGACTAACTCTGCTGTGTAAGTAAACTAAGCTATCTACCAAAGACCCAACTGACTTAAGTCTAGTGTAAATTTATAAAAAGAAATAAAGTCAAAAAGTTGGTAAAGTCTATTTAATCCCCCATTCTAGATTTTACTTGTCATCCCTTGGAACCTACATTATCATATCCTGATATCTATCCTAGGTCCTTTATATGCCTTTGTTAACTTACATAGTCATTTAGATATCCTCAATGGATCTATCTATCAATCTCTTTCTTTAGATGGATGCAATCTTCTGTTGAATATTCTTTGTCTTGATGGAAATGACAATTCTTGTCCAAGTTATCCCTTTGAGGGATATCTCTCATCTTTCGGGTGGTTCAATTATTCTCTTCTTATGTGTTGTGATTACTACTTCTAAAATGGGCGCATTTAAGGGAATGTACCTCATCTAATAATATTTCTCCTGAATTATCTAATTTCTTCCCTCATGGGGTTTGTTTTTTGATGTTCGCTTGACTTTATCTTGTTCTTTATTTCTTGTCGGCTAGCATCTTCAACTTTGATATGCATCTCGGTTCAATCAAACAACTCTTCTAAGGAGGTTATGGATTTTCCAACTGTCGACTCCTTGTAGGTCCCAAGGGGTGTGAGTATAAGGTTTAGAAGGGGGGGTTGAATAAACCTTACCAACTTTTCAAATAAAGTCCTTTTAAATATTAAGAGTTAATACTACACAGCTAAGTCCTTGATGGATAGCTAAGTTAGTTAATCAGCAGAGTTAGTCACTCAACACACTCGACTGAGCTGTTGATAGAATAACTCAGTTGTTTTGACTAAAGACTTAATTTGATTTGTGATATTATTTTCAGCGGAAGACTTAACACCCTTTAATTTGGTTAAGTTTGTTTTAATACTTGGTTTTAGCACTCAGTTGATTATCAATTGGATATCAAATTTATCGGCAAATGTAAAAATAAGATGCGAGAAATTAAAGTCTTTGAAATGTAAATGACACAATAAGTTTTTATAGAGGTTCGAAGATGGGGTAATTCTTCTACTCCTCTCTTCTCCAACTCTGGAGGAATCCACTAAGTATTGATCAATATACTGAGTGGTTAACAGTCCAGGATACAAGTCTTGATCATACGGTGACTTGATCCTTTGGGACTCGGTCACGGAGATGCCTTGGTCACACACGGTGGCTTCTCGTATGACTCAAATTCTTCACAGGCGGTGCACTTGCTACTACTGCCCACTTGCTCAAGCTTCTTGGATTTGATCACGAAGCCCTCCAAAAACTTGAGACTGGTTCGACCTTGAACCTTCCTACAATCCTCCGTGGAATGTAGACACCTTGATTCTTCAAATGTTTCCTCTTCAAGCTGATTGAAGTTGTCTTTCCTTCACGGTGAGTGTTGGATTGATTTCCTTCGTAATGTAGGCTTGAGGATTAATCTTGAATGACTTGAGAATATTTTTGGTTACAATTCAAATGTTTGTTTGAATGTTTTTGGTTCAGTAACCTTCTCCCGGAGTGATTCCTCGGCCTTTTATAGTGGCCTTTCAAAAAATCGCCCGTTGAAGAGATAGGCTTCTTTTTTGAAAGTCATTTGTGGTCGTTGGCTTGTCTTGTTGCGATTCTTGGAATTGACATTTCCTCGTATAAACGATCCTTGACTTTTTCGGAGATCGACACGGTGCGAGTGCTTCCCATTGGTTTATTCCTTTTGCACGCTTCCGGGATTGTGCACTTTAAGAAAGGTAGTATGGAAGTATTACTTGTTTAAGTAATTCTCTTGATTTACGTGCAACGGATCTCTTTCGATTATCTCGACTTTGCATTTCCTTGCCTTCCCAGGTGACTTCGAGTTAGCTTCCAATCTTTGGATGACTCTTCATCACTTCAACTTGAGACTTGGCTATCTTGAGTTGACTTGGTGATACTTCACTCATTTGCATCTTCCATTTGCACCTTGATCGAGTTCTGTCTTCTCTTCTTTGCCACACTCATTTGCCTCACAACGGAGTCTTCCTTCTAGTCTCCGGTTGTCTTCTTGCATGTTGAGGCATAGGCGACTTAACTCATTTCGACTGACCCTATCTATTACAATGAAATTTACAACAAAAATAGGGTGCCAACTTCCTATTCTAAGTTTTGCATGGCATTAATCAAAATCTACAAAATAATTTCCCAACAATTTCCCCTTTTTGATGATGCCAAAACTTAAAACATACATCAATAATTAAACAAAGACAAAGTACATACAGGCAAATGTAGAATCACAGAATGTATGCTTAGAATTGATCTTTTATTGATCATAACATTCTTGTTCTTTACATAGTTTGTTTTTCTGAGTGTATCGAGCTTGAATCAAAAGAAAATGTATCGAGCTTAAATGGACCTTAAAGTAACCATCTTTGTTCTATATCTCCACAAGTATAGAAATTGTACAATTTTATTCAATGTCTGAAGACTTACATAAAAATGTATTTACATAGTAAAATACACGAAGGGTGGACAACAACACTTCATCTCCTTGTTGCCTCCTTCTTTCATCTTCTTGACTCTGTCATCTTCTAATCTTCTTCTCTTTTTCTCATCTTGACCTTCTTCTTCTTTTCATACGCCCTTCCTCGGCAGCCTTCATCTCTTCTCAGTCTTTCTTGTCTTTCCTCCCATAGCTGAGTTTGTCTTTTATTTTCCTCTTCAATTCTCTTCACATACTCAAAGCATTGTTCTTAGCCACTTGCGGGTTAGCTACTTCGTCAAACCCAGCCCAATAGATCCCTCCTTTCTTGCACGGATCTATATACTCAAAATTTTTGGCAGAGGTCAGGTCGAAATCTCTTCCTCCCCCTGCTTCTTCTTCCTCTTCCTCGGGCGTGTCTTGTCTTTGGGGTCTTCTTTTCCAATTTGAGTGACTAGCGAGTGATTCAAAGAAAGAAAGCGCCGATGGTCTGCGCTGTCGCCTTCTTCACATAGTGTGAGACCCTTTTCCCTAAAAGACAAATCGAGGCTTGAGCCGTGGACATATTTGCGAAGTATCCTTGAGATGCGAACGTCTTGAAATCATCAAGCTGATCTTGGCTCGGTTCCGGCATCGAAATGGCATAGGTGTCTCTGTGCATTGGAATGCCTCCATGTTGTTTGAGAATATCCATAACTCGGGCATCCATCCTTCCTTCCACTTCCTTCATCCTCGCTTCAATTTGTCTTTCTCTTTTCGGCCATAGGTACAACATAGTGTTGGAGTGGTAGAGTTATTGGGAGTTTTTGATAATATCAGTATTTGTGACAAGACCTTGTTGAGGGTTTTAGCAATCATCAAGGTCACATCTTTCGAACCTTCCCCCTCAACAGACTTCCCTTTCTTCTCTCTTATTACTTCCTCAATTGTCTTTCCCTTCACGATTCTTTCTCCTTCTCGAGATCCCCCGAGCGCCTTTAGGTATTCCTCTTCCCCTTTTTGGCATCATCAAAGGAGAGAGAACCCCCTGAAACAAGCTAGCAAGCAAGAAGTCTAGTCTGCGATAGCCGAGGAGTTCGCCGAATCTGCTGCGGAGTATCTTTGCCACGGAACTCGGGCGGGTGGCGTTGGATTCAAATTTGCTACCAACTTCATCTCGGCCATGAGGAGGCGAATTTTCGATCCATATTCTCTTCCACGCGCAGGAGCTTGTTCTTATTATGTTCACATGACTTTATCTCGTAGTATGAGATTCATGCATTTGTTCAATGTGCTCTTGCAATTTTGTCTTTGCATTCTCTGCCCCTTGGACTAACAACTTGTTGAACAATGTCTGAAATATCGAGCTTGTTCCACACGCATTGTTTCTTCTTTGTTGCCACCACTCCCGGATCGACTATGATGCCACGCAAATCGGCCAGATAAGGTTGGCGTCTCTGTTATCCGGCCTCATGTCCGGTGAGGCCTGGTGCCTCTCCATCTTTTCAATCTCAAGCAAATAAGACTTTGAAAACTTCCCCGAACTTCAATTTGTCTCTTTGTTTGGTGACGGCCATGGCGTCAAAGTCATAGTTAGCTGGAACAATGGTGTCACGATGGAATAATAGGGCCAGTCAGAGAAGCGCTCGCGATCTCTAGCGATTCTCCGGGGAGGTCGGGTACCGCGCTTGAGAGAGAAAGGAAATGATTCTACAAAAGGATCATCACGGGCAACTGGAATGCGTTGATGATAATTGATGCTCGTGAAGTCCCTTTTGAGTCGAACTGCTGCGGCCGGGAGCTGCGCTTGATGGACTCTGTTTTGTGGTCTGTTGTGAAGTCGACCCGACTTGCTTTGAGCCTCGGTGTCTCAACGGCTCGTCGGTCTCAGTGGTTTTTTGAAATGAGTTGGTGGTCCTCGGCCTTATCGAGCGTCATCGGACGATGATGAGATTTCCATGGGTGGCTCATCATCAAAGTTGAATGTTTGGCGAGTAGTCTTGAGGTCGACTTACTCGTATTGGAACATCTTGGTGAGTCTTTTGGATCGATCCACGGGGGATGACTCGGCCATCGTCTCCTTCCGATCCCGAGAAAGGTTACATTAGGATTATCCGGGAATCGTGAAGAACACTTATCTCCTTTTACGATGGATCAATGGTAGCAGGAGGGTGTTATGTGCTTGATTTCTCTACCCCGGGAAGTCTCATCCTCCCGTTGGCCTTCATTACCTCTGCAGTCTCAAGCTGAGCAAGGCCTTGGACATCCCTTTCGATAGTGTCATTTTGTTTTGGGGTCTTCGAGGTGGCATCCATTGGAGTCTCAACTCCATGGTTTGCACTTTCATCGCCCATAGTGTTAACTCCCGGGCGTTCCTTCCCCGTGCCTCGACCGCATCGCTAGCGTCATTGGCTGCAGAGCGATTGGCACCTCGGTTGAGACAGTCTCAATCTATGTCTGAGCCTCGTTGATGACAACTTGTTGTGTATTCTGTGATTGTTCCTTCTCCACTTCACCTCCGAGATTCATTGTGGAGTCGGTGCAAGCATCCTCCACCTTGCTGCGGTGGAATGAGTTTCCCCCCGGCACACACCGGTGAGTGACTTGGAATGGGGTCACTCGTCTCGGACTTCCATTTTTCCCATTGAGTATGCGTAGTTGGGGCGGGTGGTAAGACACCTTCATTAGGGGTTGGCTCGGCGGGGTCCCCACAATCCCGGTTCATCGCCACTTCCTTAGCACCTTCCTCCGAATGAGGTGGGGAAGTGGTGGCGGCGACAATAGTGGCAATATCTTTGCCGCACCGCTCCCATAGGATCTACTTCCGGTTTGTGATGTGGAAGACTCCTGGTCCTTCCAACATCCTTTGCTCATGTAGGGCTCGGATTCCCGCATGGCTTGCTTGCATCTCTAATTCTTCAGACATGTGAGCGGGGGTCAGGTCATCATCTTCACTCTCGAGAAAATGTCGAGATGAGGATGTGTATGTTGATGGTTCGATAAAAAGAATAGAGACCGGCCTTTTCACGAGCCTCGCCTTCCTCGTCTGTCTCTCCTTCTCCTTGTCCTTGAAGATGCAAGATATCATGCGATTTTCTTCATCCGATTAAGCTTGGACCACAATGGTCACTCCAAGAAAGTTCAACGAGTTCTCTTCTTCTTCGATAAACTCCGGTCTTTGGAGGCCCATTTCCTGGATCGACTCAACTTCCACTTCCTCCACTCTCGCGAGGACGATTTTGGATGTCCGGATAAGGTGGGGATAGGATCATCACATCATCATCATCTTTATCATCTTCTCCTTCTTTGTCCCTCGTTCTCGGGGATAGAAGGTAGCAAGCTTTGGTGCTCCATACCATCACCATGATTAAATGTTTGTAGGAGGGGATATAACCTGTCAACAGGCGAGTTTGCCTTCTCGGCCACTTGTGTCTCATTTGTTGAAGTACAAGCTTTGTGTCTTTAGTTTGCCTCTGCTGATTGCCTTTCACAGACTTGGTCAAGTTTCAACAACAATTTCTAGAGACTCTACTTCTCCAGTAGTCTCAGTATCTGTTTGACAGTGCCGACTCAACCCGGTTTCTCAAGCTCTAACGCTTGAAGATTCTTCTTCTTCTCTTTGTTTGTACCGAGAGGGATTTACGGTTCGGATAAGGTTTCTTCGAGTCCTGGGCGTGGGGCGGTGCCGTCGTCTTCTCGAGGAGCTGGCCATCTTGGCTTATCAGTTCTTCTTTCTTGACGACCAGGAAAAGGTATTTGAGATTCCTTTTCGGCTGGGTGGGCGAGGAGATACGACTGCGGGAGCGGTGACTTGGGCGGCGGGGGCGGGAGCGATTTCTTTTCTTTCTTTGTAGGCGGCAATCTTCTTTTGAGGAGGAGACAATCAGGGTGGTGATTCCTCTCACTCGTGATCAGCTCTCTTAGCATAGGCTCTCTTTCGTGCATCGAGAGGTTTGATCGAAACATCCTCTTGTTCACATGGAACGCCTTTCCATGTCGAAGAGGTATTCCCTTTACTTCCATCATCGGCCAATCACGGCCGTATCGAGGAACCTCCAAGCGTGCCATTCTCCTTGAAGGATTTGTTCCCAATATTCTCGCGTAGTCTCCGTATACAAACTCATTGATTCACTTTCTTCTCTTCAATGATCGCGGCCATCACGATCAATTTTGCTTTAGACATCTGGTCAAAGTGCCAAATTTAATGTCTATGCATTTGGAAACAACGTCCATCAATTTGTGGTAGTCCTCTTTCGGTAGCCTCTTAGTCAGTATAGACTACTTTAGCGGCAAATGATCGGACTTGGCTACTTCCTTCCAAGCGATAGCTAGGTCAACATCACTTCATAAATTTCGGCACTCCTTCCACCGACAATAAGCGAGTGTTACGCCAGATCCTTGCGCGATAATGGTGAACGCCTTTCCATGAACAGAGGACTTGATGCCCTCATCGTGAACCTCAGCGTTCACGTAGAACTGTGCGACCTCTTCTACGTAGGTCATTGGGAACTCCATCATCAAAAATGGTCTTAATCAAGATTTTTCCAGTTTCTCAGCAATCTTCTTCACGAGGATGTCGTCGGACCCTTGTTTAACCATACCATCGAAGTCCACAGTAGACCTGGTGTGGATTTGCTTTCCTAGCTTGGCAAAATCATGAGTAGATGCCATTTCGAGATGTTTTACCAAACGAAACTTGAAAAGCGGGCGAGGATTGATAGGGTTTTGAGAAAATTTTGCTTTTGCTTTCGAGAGAGAGATGAACAGTTTTTTGGTAAAGTGAGAGAGAAACGGACGAAATGGTTTAAGTATGGTTTATGAAAGGACGTGCGGGTGGTTTTTGAAATTTGATCAAGATCAACGGCTTAGATCTTGCACGCCGATTAGCATTTAAGTTCTCGCATTTAATGCGGCAACATTTATATCCAATCATAAGCTTGGTGTGCAGCTTTTGACTGTACACGTCATAATTATCTTGACGCGTCATTCTTTAAAACATTCCCGCTTAGTAAAAGCGACCGCGTTTTTGTCACTTTGCTCATAAATGACTCGGCTTACTCCTTGGTGATTCAATCCTTCTTCTCTCTATTCTCCTTGTGACTCATTTTGTCGAGTTAACTCAAGACGGTGACTTTCCAATCTGGTGATTCACTGCCATTTGAATTACGAGTTGACTCTTTTTCCTCTTTTCATGTTTCATCCTTTTTCTTTGAGTCTTCCGAGTGTCAACTTCATTTCTCAATTAACCCTAGTTCATGCTTGAGTTCTTCAAATCTTGACTCACATAATGGTTTTGTGAAAATGTCAATTGTTTATCGGTTGAAATATATTCAAGGTGATGTCCTTCTTTTCAACATGATCTCTTATGAAGTGATATCGACATCGATGTCTTTGTTCTTGAATGCAACACAGGATTTTGAGTGATTGCAATTGCACTTGTGTTATCACACATAATTGGAATTTCTTTTCCTCAACTTCATAGTCTCTCGATTCTTTTGTTTCATCCATAAGACTTGGCACTGACATTTTGCCCGTAGCTATGTATTCTTGTTGTAGAGGTGGCTATTGAATTTTGCTTTTTGCTAAACCAGGAAATTAGCCTATTTCAAGCATTTGACATGTGCACGAGGTGCTCTTCTGTCAACTCTACATCCGGCATAGTCAGTGCGAATAACCAATTAGCTTGAATCCACCTTCCTTTGGGTACCATAAGCCAACTTCTTGGCTTCCTTTCAAATATCTAAAGACCCTCTTGGCTCTGATCATGTGGCTTTCTTTTGGAAGCAGATTGAAATCTTGCACATACACCTACAACAAAGGTGATGTACGGCCTGCTTGTTGTGAGATAGAGCAATGATCCAATAAGTGCTCGTATCTTGTTTGATCTACATACTTGCCATATGCATCCATATCCATTTTGGTGATGTATTCATTGGTATTTTCACGAGAAGACTTCTCTTCTATACCGAATTTCTTCATTAGATCTACGGTGTATTTTGTCGACTTATGAAGGTTCCATCCTTTATTTGTTTCATTTGAAGTCCAAGGAAGAATGTCGGCTCTCCCATCATGCTCATTTCGAATTTGCTTTGCATGAGATTTGAAAATTTTATCACGACTCTTTGTTTGTGGATCCAAAGATGATGTCATCTACATATATTTGAACAAGCAAAGTATACTCTTTCTATCTTGAATTAGAAGAGTGTTTTGTCCACTTTGCCTTTTGTGAATCCGTTCTCGATCAAGAATTGTGACAATGTATCATACCATGCTCGCGGGTGCTGTTTCAATCCATATAGAGCTTTCTTGAGTTTGTATACTTTATCTCCAAGAGTCTTACGCCCAAATCCTGGAGGTTGTTCAACATACACTTCTTCTTCCAATAAACCATTAAGAAATGCACTCTTTACATCCATTTGATATACGATAAAGTTCTTGTGAGTTGCATAGGCAAGAAACATCCTTATGGATTCGGTCTTGCCACGAGGGCAAAAGTTTCATCAAAATCTATTCCTTCTTCTTGGCAATACCCTTTGGCTACCAATCTTGCTTTGTTTCTTACCACAGAACCTTCCTTGTTCATCTTATTTCGAACACCCATTTAGTGCGATAACATTTTGATGGGTAGGTCTTTGAACCGATTCCCATACTTTATATTTTCAAACCGATTGACTCTTCTTGCATGGCTTGAATCAATGTGTGTCATCAATGCTTGTGACACATCTTTTGGCTCTATTTGTGAGATGAAGCAAGTAAACATTGCTTCTTGTTGAGTTCGGATCTAGTCTTTACACCTTCTCTTACATCTCCAATGATTAGTTCGGTGGATGGTCTCTCGGCCATCTTACATCGAGGTTGGAGTAAGTTTCTTGGATCGGTCGTCGTAAATGCAAGTTTGTGTTGTTTTGATCGCTATTTCTCTCATCATTACTTAGGTTTGTAGATTTTCCAGTTTGTTTTTTGAGACTCGGCTATCTCATCTTCTTCTAGGTTTATAATTCTAGCTTGACTTCAACATAGGGACTCTTCGCATGGTTGGTTGATTGACTTATCGGTGACTCTTCAATGTCTTCTCCATTTACATTTGGCTCATCAAACACCACATGGATGGATTCTTTCACGTAACCATAGTCCTCTTGTTGAGTACTCTGAGGCTTTCTTCGTTGAGTATCCCAGGAAGATACCTTCATCGACTTTAGCATTAAAAGCCTTTAAATTATCTTTGCCATTATTATGGATGAAGCATTTGCATCAAATATTCTAAAATATGCAACATTTGGCTTTCTCCTGTCCGGATCTCATAGGGAGTCTTTTGTCATTTGTCACATTTTATCATGCATCTATTTTGAGTATAGCATGATGTGTTTATTGCTTGACCCAAAATCTTTTAGGTAGCCTGCTTGACTAACATGGTCATTGCTACTTCTTTGAGAGTTCTATTTCTTCTTTCTCGCAACTCCATTTTGTTGTGGAGTCCTTTTGATAATTCATGACCAATACCATTTTCAATACAAGATCTTGAGTGATTATACCATTTACAAACTCGGTTCTCTGTCGAGATCTTATTTTGATAATGGTTTGACTCTTCTCATTTGGATTCTCTTCATCAATTTGTGGTAGTTTCTGTGAGTTTCTTTCTTCTTACACATGAATATTGTCCATGTATATCTTGAGTAGTAATCTACTACCACCAAGGTGTATTTCTTCCCACTTATCTTTGTTGGTTCAATGGACCAAATAGATCCATATGTAGCGGAGTGCAATATTTTTGTTGAAGATGGACATGTCTTTTCTTTGAATGATGATTTGATTTGCTTTCCCATCGGCATGCATCACATACACTTTCCTTCTTGTATACTAAGTCCGGAAGTCCTTCTACAAGACATACACGCGCAAGCTTGTTAATTGTTTTGAAATTCGGGTGACTCGGTTTCTTGTGCCATAGCCAACTTGATTGGTGTGCTCTTTGCTAGTAGACAAGTGCTTGGTGTTGCGATTGACCAATCTACCACATACATGTTCTTTTTTACGCATCCTTGCAAAAAGACAACTTCATTGGATTCGATGTCCTTGATTTGGCATATACCCATGTTGAATCCAACATTATAACCCTTGTCGCATAAAGTTGGCTAATGCTTAGCAAGTTGAAGTTGAGTCCTTCAACATATGCAACATCTGTGATTTCTAATCCATTTCTCTTGATGGATCGATACCCACTTATTTCCCATGGAGCATCATTTCCTCCAAATATGACTTTTGCACCTCGACTTCCTTGAACTTTGTGATTTTTCTTGTTTCTGTCGTATATGCGGAACGACCACTATCCATGTACCAAGTTCCTTGGCTTTCCATTATTCATTGAACCTGCAATCAAGGAAATTAGATTTTAGGTACCCATACTTGCAGGTCTGAGGGGTTAGTATTATAAGATGACCCAACTTGACTTTATAGCCAAATGATTTGACTCTAAGAGGTTGCCATCTATCGAGTGCCATAATCATAATCAACTTTAGCAAATTGCTTGGGGTTCTAAGTTCATACATTTGTCTCTTTTGTCGTATGCTGTGAATGTGTTTTGGCAATTGTTGTATTTGGGTAGTTGTGATATCTCGAGTGTAGTGCCTAGGTGTATAAGTGTGTCTTTGATGATAGCTCTTATGCCTTTGGAATGGCCTTTGTTGAGTTTTAGGCCTTTGCCATTTAGGCTTATATTCCATAGATCTTTTTGATAGTTCACACTATTCCAATCGGCTTGGCAGGTAGTTTCTACCATTCCCATCATATATATTTCTTTTATAGAATTTCGGGACTTTTGGTAGCTCTGTTTTCTTCTTTACAGCAGTGTTTCCTATTTGGAGTTTCTTTGAGGAACTCATTTGGTTTTCTTCTTTGTCCTCTCAAGACACTCAACTAGCAACTTTCCTTTTCCTTTATAACCAATGCCAGTTTGCTTGTGATTGTGCTTTGGAATAAATGTGTGTGCACCATTTGGAGTTTTGGATTTTGAGATACTTCATTACTTGAAGATCCTTTTTCCAAAATCACTTTTGGATCTTGACATAGCACGGAGGAATTAAATTCTAAGCTGTCTTGTCTCCACGTTCTCTTTGACTCATAATAAGGTCATCCAACGATTTAGATGCCTTAGTGAATGAGGCAATCACATTTTTGAGGTCATTCTCCCTCTTTTCTATAGTAGCTATTTCATTTATTAACTTAGTTTTTCGGCCTTTTTTAGACTTTTATTCTCATCGGCTATTTGACTTAGAGTACTCGGCTCCTTAGTAAATTTGGGAGTTTTGGCTCTTTAGTAGGTGTTTTCCTCATTTAGTAGTGTGTGTGAGGATTTAATGTGTTCAAAGTCTTTCATCATTTTGCCTAATGAATCATAAAGATCGAGTGGGTGATGAAGTGTGTGTGTCGCGATCACTATCACTAGAATCGAGTGTGATGAGTTAGAGTGTACCTCATCTTCTTGGTAAGGTTGGTCTTGTTCATTGGCCATTAAACGGATCAAGGCTTCTTCTTGAGTCACTTGAGTAGTCGGCTTCCACTCTCAATCATTTGTGTCTTTTGACTTTGTCTCGGCGATCTCTGCGATGACAACATTGCCTTTTTCTTTTCTTGTCTTCTTTCTCAAGACCTTTCTTTCCTCTTCATTCTGTATTTGTTGACTACATGATATGGGCAATCAATGGCATAGTGACTGGTTGCTGCAGTTCAACATATATTCTCGGCCTTTTGATCGACTCTTTTTCCATTCTTGGATTATCGGCTCTTTGATATTCAACTTTTGATGCTCTGCTCTCTTGGTTGGCCTATCTTCCCTAGACTTGGAGGGAGTGAGTGTCTTGGAGGATTCACCTTTGCCTCTTTTGTAGTTCTTATTGAAGAACTTATTAAACCTTTTAACCATCGGGGCTATTTCTCTTGGTCAATAACTTCTTTGACCTCGGCTCTCTTGCCATCCTTAACAATGAGAGCAAATTTGTTTTGGGCACAACTGTCTCCTCTTGGTCTTTTCTCCTCGGCTCAAATTCAGGGCCTTGAGATCGAGAATAGCTCATGGTTGGTTGTCTTGGATAGGTCCATGGAATGTCTCGGTGCCATAACCTTCATTTCCCATTCAGTGGGAGAGACTTAGAATCTTCATACACATTTCCTTTTGTGTATATTCTTTTCCCAAGTGCGAGATAGCTCGTTGGTAATTTACGTGAACCGAGCATCCGGTGATCCAAGGTCTCTCTTGCAAGCATTTTAAAATTCTCAAAATTTTTTACAAGAACCAGATAGTTTATTTTCCTTGATTTGCTCACGAGCCTTCACAAATCGAGGTTAGCTTGTCCTGATTTCTTTAGCCGTTTTACATGATTTGACTTTATTGAACATAACTTTGTCCAAAGTTTTGTAAAGAATGTCTTGGCCACATTGTCCAAGTTTTATCTTTTCTGTCATCATTTGTCCATTCGGCTCTCGGTTTTCAACCATAGGTGGTGGGAGCAATATCCTCTTCACCTTCGGCTCTCCTTACTGTTTGTGTTCACTTTTAAAATTTGGAGGCCCATCTTCTATCACTATCCACATCTCAACATGTAATGTTGATAGATGAGCTGCATACAAATTTTCCAATCATCAAATTATTCAATTGTGAACATAGGGATGCGTGTTAAATCTGCTTCCATGATAATAACTTTCTTGAGTAAAAGAGTTTTGAAAGATTGAGTACTAAAACAAGCTTTGAAAAATTTGGAGATCTAGTTCGATAACCGGTGCGGAAGGCTCAATGAACCAACCACTCGATACCACTTGTAGGTCCCGAGGGTGTGAGTCTAAGGTTTAGAAGGGGGTTGAATAAACCTTACCAACTTTTCAAATAAAGTCCTTTTAAATATTCGAGTTAAAACTACGGCTTAGTCCTTGATGGATAGCTAAGTTAGTTAATCGTGAGTTAGTCACTCAACACACTCGATCGAGTGTTGATAGAATAACTCGAGTTGTTTTGACTAAAGACTTAACTTGATTTGTGATATTGTTTTTTTGGAAGACTTAACACCCTTGAATTTGGTTAAGTTTGTTTTAATACTTGGTTTTAACACTCGGTGATTATCAATTGGATAGCAAATTTATCGTGAGATGTAAAAATAAGATGCGAAATTAAAGTCTTTGAAATGTAAATGACACAATAAGTTTTTATAGAGGTTCGAAGATGGGGTAATTCTTCTACCCTCTCTTCTCCAACTCTGGAGGAATCCACTAAGTATTGATCAATATACGAGTAGTTATGATCCGGATACAAGTGTCTTGATCACACACGGTGACTTGATCCTTTGGGACTCGATCTGGAGATGCCTTTGTCACACTGGTGGCTTCGTGACGACTCGGCTTCTTCTTCATGTTGCCTTTGCTTTGCACATAAACCCACTTGCTCAAGCTTCTTGGATTTGATCACGAAGCCCTCCAAAAACTTGAGACTGGTTCGACCTTGAACCTTCCTACAATCCTCCATGGAATATAGACCCCTTTGATTCTTCAAATGTTTCCTCTTCAACTGATTGAAGTTGTCTTTCCTTCACATGTGAGTGTTGGATTGATTTCCTTCATAATGTAGGCTTGAGGATTAATCTTGAATGACTTGAGAATATTTTTGGTTACGAGTTCAAATGTTTGCTTGAATGTTTTTGGTTCGAGGTAACCTTCTCTCGAGTGATTCTCAACCTTTTATAGTGGCCTTTCAAAAATCTACCCGTTGAAGAGATATGCTTCTTTTTTAAAGTCACTTGTAGTCGTTGGCTTGTCTTCGATTCTTGGAATTGACATTTCCTCGTATAAGCGATCCTTGACTTTTCGAGATTTGACAGTGCGCAAAGTGCTTCCCGTTGGTTTATTCCTTTTGCTTCGGGATTGTGCACTTTAAGAAAGGTAGTATGGAAGTATTACTTGTTTAAGTAATTCTCTTGATTTACGTACCAACGGATCTCTTTCGATTATCTACGACTTGCATTCCTTGCCTTCCCAGGTGACTTGAGTGACTTCAATCTTTGGATGACTCTTGTCACTTCAACTTGAGACTTGGCTATCTTGAGTTGACTTGATCTTCACTCAGTGCATCTTACCATTGCACCTTCAATCGAGTTCTGTCTTCTCTTTTTGCCACACTTGCCTCACGGCGGAGTCTTCTTCTAGTCTCCGGTTGTCTTCTTGCATGTTCGGGCATAATGACTTTAACTCGGCTCGATGGCCCTATCTATTACAATGCAATTTACAACAAAAATGGGGTGCCAACTTCCTATTCTAAGTTTTGCATGGCATTCATCAAAATCTACAAAATAATTTCCCAACACTCCTTGATCTTACATGGGCGCAATTTCTATTGTACTATACTCGCTAGTGTTTCATATTGCCAGGGGAAAACTTTGTTAACTCCTTCAACAAAGTGATTTTTCATAGTCTCTTAGTGGTTTCCCCTTCATACGCTTAATGGAGAATAAATGTGAGATAGTCTTGCGGCATCTTTTGGTGGTGGAAGAATTGATGCATAAAACTTTAAGGTAGCCTTGTCGAGTCCAATAATGGATCGACAAGGATTTGATTAAACCAGGACATAGCTTTGTTAACTAGTGCCATCATAAAGGCTAAGGTGTATCGTTCATGTCATATAAATCAACATTGGCATTCCGGTACTCTTGAGGTCTTCTTGTCCATCATATTCTTGAAGATTGGGAAGTCTTTACGCTTGTAGGGAGTGGTTTTGCAAGTATGATTGGCATGAAAGAGCTCTTTTTTCAACAAAGTCATAATTATAAAAGTCATTTGGATCTCGCGACAGTCTTGACTCCTCAACATAGATGTAGTTGTGCGATAGGGAATGTCCTTATCAATCCCCTATGCTTGCATCTCTTCTGTAGCTTATTAGTTTTATGGGGTTATCTCTATTCCGGGAGTCTCATTCCTATTTAAACTCGATTAAGTCGGGGTTATGTATTGGTGATGGACCATGCAATGGCACTCATGTAGCTTGGGCAAGAGCATATATCCATACAATGTTTCTTTGCCTCATCCAATAGGACTTATAGAGCTTCTTGAGACATACACACCTCCTTAGCTTGTGGTACTCATCCTGCTTAGAGAAGGGTCTTGAACAAGTGACATGGGATGTCATCATCCCATAATTGGTTAATTGCTCTAGATCGAAATAGCTGCTCGGGAACTAGTTATACGCAACGCCGTGATTTGCCCCGCATCCTGGTTCTTAGGCAAGTTCCTACAGTGCGTCAAAATAATGTTACGAAAATTTGTAGATGACTCTCGAAACTCCTTAAGACTCCACATGTAATAATACTGCTAGTTACAGAAATAGCCTACTACACAAACATGCAATAAAAGGTTTTTGGGATTGTCTTAAGAAAGCCCCTAAGTTGCTTAAGTAAGTACAAGAACTAAAATTACTTCAACATTATGGAGAATTTAATTAATTTAGATTATGAACTAACAAATGAGGGACTTGACTATTATACTATGAACTTTAGGCCTCATGGGCTTTTGTTTCGTAGATTGGGTCTCATATGTCGGTGATTTGTAATTTGACGTTAAGCAATCATTCTTGGCTAATATTAGATAATTTTCACCATGACGTAGTACATACAATATTTTTAGGCGCATGAACATTTCTTTGAGAACTTCTTTAACAAACATACACTCACTTTCCTGGAATAGTTGGAAATTGTTGTTGAAAATACAATCATACATGGCCTTAATGTTTCGGTGGAAATTTTTGCACAAAATTATCAAAATGCACAATTTGATTTTTTTTGACAAATTTGCACTTGATCGCTCTTAATCAACAATTTCGGATAAAATTAAATAATATTGGTCAAACTATGACTAAATGTCCAAATTTTAAAAGATATGGAACTAAAATTTAAAGATGACTACATAGAGGACTAATCAAATCTCCAAATAGTTGATATTAAACCAAAAGAAATTATTTTCCCATTAACATTTGACAAGTCATTTGCCATGTCAACTATTGGTCAATCGGCTAAAAGGAGAATCAAATTTCTGTTCACTTCATTTTCGATTCGTTGGATGATTAATATGTGTAATATACATTTAAAAATCAACAATATGTTGTTATCTTATAACACGTATCCATCATCCAATGTAGTGAAACATTAAAGTGGCACACAAAAAGTGGAACGACCGGATTTCATGAGTTAAGTAGATGGTAGAGGAATAACGGGTGGTGGTGGGCGGTTTAGTGGTAGTGAGAATACGAATGAGAATTTTAGGAAAAATATGAAGAACACAAATAAAAAATAAATTAAATGAGAGAGTTGGGAAAAGAAAAAAAATTAAAAAGATAATGTGAAAATTTTTGTCCTTCACATATGATAAATTAGCAGGAAAATACAAATCATCCCTAAAATTCACCGCTTAGTGCTATTTTTAGGCGTGGTTTTAAATTATCAATAATTATAAAACCGAAATAAGGAGTATTTGTTTTTAAATTGCGGCTTTTTTTCAAAAGAGCTAGTCTCCTGTTAGATCGTCTAACGGATCAAGATCCGTTAGACGGGTCCAAATATCCTACCCATTTCGCAGACGACCGGATCTACGAAAAAATAAAAAAAATGGCACGTCATTGCCTGTTTGCTCACACTCCCGTGGCGACAACGGCAACAACAGGTCTCACCACTTGCTTACTACAACAAAACTTGCCCTCGGTTCGAGAAGATCGTGGAGGTCACCACCACCACCAAGATCTCGTCCCCACCCACTGCCGCCGCGTTGCCCTCCGTCTCTTCTTCCCGACGCTTGCCGTCGGTCCATAACGCCTTTGTCCTCATCTCCTCCTGATTCGAAGCAAATCCTTGCGCGACGCCGAGCATTAACTTTATCCCTCCCCGACGGCTTTGAAGTCGTCAAATGCGCACTAAAGATAAGCATCGCACTCGAGTTCTCTAGGAAATGGTGGAGAAGAGTGCAAGGGTGGCGATTTAGGGAATAAGTTGAAGATTTGCTCTGTTTTTCCTTGGTGATCGAAAAATGAATATTGCGAGTAGTAGAGTATTTGAAGACGAAACATTTAAATGATACAAGTATTAGTATCAACTAATACTTTTATGGAGAAATACTAATACATTTTATAAGAAAAACTAATACTTTAGGGAGCACTACTAAAATATGTTAATGTTATGATTATTGGCAATTTTGTTTTATGCGCGATGTAAAATCTAGTGTTGTAACACCGCAATGCAACACGCCTCTTGAGAATCACGGGTTGATATCTTGCGGATTCTTTGTTTTTTGTTTTATGGCAATTGGTATATTTCGAGTAGCTTGTTGATTATCTTGGATTCTTTATCTAGAAATATTTGCTTTATTTAATTGTCATTTAAAATCCTTCCTTATGTATTTGATCTTACCCGTAAGGAAAGGTTTTCTCTCTTCTTTGTTTATCTTTTATAGTTTTGAAATTCTAGTTTGGAAATCTGCGGTGGTCTCTTGATATCGAAGAAAAAGGATCGGTCTGTCTTGTGAGGATTGGTTTCATTCACTATATAAAAAAACTCGGCGTTTGAAAGAAGATCATCGAGAAAAATACTCCTTGAGCTTATTGTTCTTCTTCAAGAAATATGTGTGTCATAATTCTAGTCTTGAGAGAGAAGACGGTGAAGATCTACGGTGTGGATCGACTCAACCGTTCAAGGGATTTCAAGTTGGAGGATTCCAACAAGGTTGAGGTTTTTGGAAGAATCAATCATAATATTAGTTTTATGCGAGTGTTGGTGTATAAGATAAAGATGGAGTTTTTATGCTTTCGCCAAATCGATCGTATTTGTAATAATCATGTTTGTTTTCTAATATTGGATTGTTTCTTCTCTTGGCGTTGCCTCGTGCATTAAGATTGAGAATCTAAGCATGTAAAAATCCCCATGTTATTTTATTCCGCTATGTACTTGTCTTGGTTGAATCGGTGTTACAACATTATCATACAACAGTAGAGAATGCGTTTTGTTTAAAGTATTAGGGCATCGATTCTATCAATTGGCATCAAGAGCCATCCACTAATCCTTATTAGTGTGATCCTATTATTTTTATATATGTTGCTAACATGGACAACTATCGTATGGGAAGCTCAATTTCTCGACCACCTCTTCTCAATGGAACAAATTTCTCCCTTTGGAAAGCGAAATGAGAGCATTCATCAAATATGTAGATGAACGTCTTTGGAAATCCATCGACTTGTTGGACACCACCTCTTGAAGTTGTTGATGATAAGAGTGTTCCAAAAATGAAACTTAATGGACAATTCTTTGAGGACCAATGGCAAATTCGAACTTAAAGGCCCCTGATGAAATTTTCCGTGCGATCGATGAGAATCGGTTGTTGATATCTCGTGTGAGACCTCGAAGGAATCTTGGGATATCCTACAAGTTGCCTATGAAGGAATTGAGGCTATAAGAATGTCTAAACTCGCTCACTTCTAAATTTGAAAACCTTCGAGCGAGTGAAAATGAAACCATAAGTGATTTTAACTCTAAACTCGTGATATCTCAAGCGAATCATTTGCCTTGGAAAAGAAATACTCCAATTTTAAACATGTTAAAAAGTTTTAAGGTCCTTTCTGAAAGATTTGCCTACAAGGCAACTTCCGTTGAGGAATCAAAGTTCTTTGGAAATGAAACTTGATGAATTAATTGAGTCTCTTCAAACTTTTGAGATGAATCTTGAAGAAACTAAAAAACAGAGGCTGAAAGAAGAGAGCAAGTTACAAAAGGAAAAATAGGGAAATTGCTTTTTCAAGCCGAAACCACGATGAAATAACTAGTGATGCGGAAAAGAGATTAGGGAATCCTTTGCCTTGCTCACCAAGAATTTCAACAAGATCTTCAAGCAGGGAAACAAAGGAGGTAATTTTCCTAGGTGCGGAAATTGAAAACAAAAACAACATGATGGTTGTAAAGGCATAAAATGTAGAGAATGTGGAGGTTTTGGTCACATTCAAGCGAATGTGCTAATACCTTGAAGAAGAATAGAAAATCATTCACCACATCATGGAGTGATGATGAACCAGAAGATGATGAATAAGAAGAAAGCGTGAGCAATCAAGTTGCCTTCTTTGTGATGGAAGAAGAGGTTGGGTACGTAATCAACGCACGGTGCTCTTACAGTATTCTTGGCGTGTCTAAATTATGTACTTCTGAGAGAAGAACAATTCCAACTCAAAGCTCATAGGATGAGTCGATCTAGATGAAGAATCAAAGAATGTGGAACTAAGAAGAATTTATCAAAAGATGCTTAACAAATGCAAATTCATCGGCCAAGGCGAATGTGACTCTAGAGAAAGAAAGTTGTATCTCTTTATTTGAAAAAAAGATACTCAAGGGGAAGTGGTTAGACTCGAAAGACTTGATGCCGATAGAGAGAAGAACTTGTTAAAGTAAAGAAATAACTTCAGTGACATGGCTAAATCATCCAAAAGCCAGATTACGGAAAAGAGAGATTAGATGAAATTCTATCTCATGGAAAATCTCAACAAGGTCGATGCGGTATTGGCTTTAATTCCGATTTTAACAAAAAACATTGTGAATAAAAAGAAAAATTCTAAGATTGTTTTTTTTTTTTTTTAAGAAGGGCATCCTTGATCAAAGGGAAAAAACAATGGCTTTGTTCTATATGTCATTATAGCAATAATCTTGGCCACATAAGACCTAAGTGCTATCGTCTTCAAAAACACATTAGGCGGCGGGATGCGATCTCATGTGTACCGATATCGACAAAGAAGCACTCCTCGTTTTAAAATAAATTTATCAAACCAATCCGAGAAAATGCGGGTTAGGAAGGATGAATTTTCTTGCTACGATTATTACACCTTTTTTGAAAGCCATTGTAAATGAATCTGGTACTTTTGTGGATGCTCCCGTCATATGGCCAGGAGAATTGGAAAAAATAAGCGAGTTTGAAAAACATGAAAATGGGTTGGTTACTTATGTTGATGGTGTAAAAGGAAAAGTTTTGGGAAAAGGAATCCCCAGATGTGTCTCGGGTCTTCCTTTTCTTAAAAATGTTTATATCTTGACAAATGCATTTTGAAAGGTAACGAGATCCTACGATAACTATTATCGATATGGGAACAAGTTCGGTGTTTCAACACTTCTCTTGTGTCTGATAAATCTTCTTTAAATGACTTTGAATTGTGGCACAAAAAGTTAGGACACATGAAGTTTTGTGGTATCTTTGAACCTTATTAAAATAGGAGCGATATCGAGGTGTTCTAAGCAACAAAGACCACTCCGGTGTTTGTGGTCCATGCCAAGGAAAACAAAAAAGGAAGCACCAGGTGTTGCAACACCTCGAATCCTCACTTTGTCACGGAAATTGTTCATATGGACCTCATGGGACCAATGCGGAGTGCTTGATATTGGTCGGAAGAAGTATGTTTTTGTGTGTGTTGATGATTATTCCAGGTTTACTTGGATTGACCTTATAAGAGAAAAATCGACACCTCTCTTGTTTTCAAAAAATTGGTCCTTAGAGTGAACAATGAAAAGGGTTCAAATATTGGTAGGATCGAAGTGATCATGGTAGAAAATTTCAAAATGTCAATTTCTCTAATTTTTGTGAAAAACTTGGAATATTTCATGAGTTCTCTGCACCCATTACTCCTCGAGAAAAATGGAGTTGCGAGAAAGAAAAAAATAGAACTCTTCGAGGAGATGGCACAAGTTATGATTAACTCCAAGAAAATCTCACCCGAGTTGTGGTGAAGGCTATGAGTAATGCATTACATCATCAATAGGGTTCATTTCGATCACAGTACTAATATGACGCCCTATGAGATCGGAAAGGTAAGAAACCTAATCTTAGTTACTTCCATGAGTTTGGATGTGTTTGCTACTTTCTTAATGAGACAACATCTTAGGATGTTTGACTCTGCAAGTGATGTGGGAATTTTTCAGGATACGTAAATAGCGGGCACATAGGGTTTACAACATGAAAACTCGTGCGGTTTTTTTGAATCTATAATTGTTGTTGTAGGCGATTCTTTAAAGATTTTGCGGATATATCCAAGGAGAACAATGAAGAAGTTGCATAAGAAGTTGGTGTTGAGATGAGTGATGTTCAACATCTAATTCCACACCATAGACATATACTACGACAAGAAACTCTAATATTACAACATCTAATTCCACACGGATATAGATGTTGAAGCAAACCCTAAGTCGATTGATGATGGAGGAGGCTGAGTTCGATATCTTTGATCAAACCGGAAAAGAACCATGATGAGGATAAGGAAGAACCATCTAGTGGATCAAGTAATTGGGCAAATGTCGAAGGGATTAAAACAAGAGGTAAGAGAAAGTTAATTACGGGGGAAATGGTAAGATTTGTTTGTTTTACTTTTCTCATTGAACCCAAAAATGTTAATGAGCTCTTCTTGATGAATATTGGGTTAATGCCATGCAATCTGGGGGAACAATTTGAAGAGAAGCAATGTGTGGGATCTTTGTGCACTGGGCACAGAAAATTCTAATGTTATTGGAACCAAGTGGATTTTCAAAAACAAAGCGATGAACTTAGTAACATAACTAGGAAACAAGGCTAGGATATTGGCTCAAGGCTACACACGAGGTAGAATAGGTGGACTTTGATGAAACATTTGCTCCTATAGCTAGGCTTGAGTCCATAAGACTAGTTCTTGCTTTTGCTTATGTCCTAAAAATCAAATTGTTTTGGATGGATGTCAAAAGTGCCTTACTAAATGGTTTTTGAATGAGGAAGTATTTGTTGAGTGAATGAGGGTTTTGAAAATCCTCATCTTCCCAACCATGTTTTCAAATTGAAAAAGGCTTTGTATGGGTTGAAACAAGCTCATCCCGAGCATGGTATGAGAGGGTTAACCACGTTCTTGTGTAATAAGGGCTATAAAAGCCGAAGTGTTGATAAAACCATTCGTCAAAATTTAGAATGGTATCACCATTGCTCAAATTTATGTTGATGACATAGTGTTTGGATCAACCTCTAAACAAAAAACTTGATGAATTTATTGGGTACAAGTCTTCGAGTTCGGAAATGAGCATGGTTGGTGAGTTGAACTATTTTGTTGGTCTTCAAAGTTAAACAATTTGACAAAGGGATTTTATAACTTCATAACAAGTATGCTAAAACCATTAAAAGATTTAAATTTGGACAATAAAAAGCACATGAAAACTCCCATGGGGACTAATGATAAATTGTCAAAGATGAAAGTGGTACTCCTATTGATCTACTCTTTCTGAAGCATGATAAGAAGCCTTATGTATCTGTTGCTGCCATGAGACGATGTTATTTATAGTGTATGTGTTTGTGCTCAGATACGATCTTGTCCTAAAGAGTGTCACTTGAAAGTTTGTTAAAAGAATCATTCGTTATATAAATGGACTCTGAACTTGGTATCTTGTATTCTTTTGATCACCCAGCAACGTCCCGGCTAGTTTGGTGATGCGATCAAGGCGGTGATGTTGATGGCGGAAAAACAACTTTCGGAGGTGGTTTACCTGGGGAACAATTTGGTTTCCCGAGATAGCAAAAACATAAGCGTGTTTCATTAACCATAATGAATACGAGTATATAGCTTGGGAAGTTGTTGCTCCCAAATGTTATGGATGAGACAAATGTTGGTGATTATGGGGTTGAAGAAAAATCGCTACGATTATCGTGATAATTCTAAAGTGCCGTAATTATTTCTAAAAACCGAGGGCAACACTCGAGAACAAAACACATCGACATTCGACACCATCTTATTAAATGACTTGGTTGAGAATAAGATTGTTACCATTGATTTTGTCACCATGAGAATCAAATTGTTGATATTTTTACCAAAGCCACAGACTTTCAAGGTTTAATTACATGAAGCAGTCTTTGGGTGTCTTTTTCTCTCTGAGTAGTGTGGGTTTCGGTGTTTACTTGACACCATATGCATCATCTCTCTTTCTTGATGTGTTGCAACCTCTTATTGATCTTATTCTTGTCGTTAGACATTTTTGCATTTTTAAGATCATTCATTGGCTTATCTCTATTTTAGTGTTGTGTCTCAATTGAGTACTCTTTTTGATAAAATTCTTATGTGAAAAATAATTGTGGATCAAATTGCAAACGGAGATGATTTTTCCCATGTGAAAGATGTATATTTTTGGGCCTTTGTGGAGGCTTTGCCTATATATTGTGTGTGAAAGCTATTCGATTTGTGAACTATTCTATGTTCTTTATATGCTTGAATCTGTTATGGTCTTCTAAGAAAGAGCTACCCACGTGTTTTGGAGCTAAACTCTACCGCTAAAAGTTCTCGATTATTCCTTTCACTAAAAATTGTTAAATGGAAAAAGGATTTTGATCCATTGACTTTGTGTGGTGATGTTTTTTAGAAAAGGTGGTACAACAACTAGGTTCTGACACCAAAACGCGCTTTGAGGCCTTTTAAGTGCATTTAAATATACTCATCATTCTAGGCATTCCTCATAATCATTTTGGGCTTGTGGGAAATATCTTCGATTATTGATTCGATATGGTGTATTATTTTTGAAATAAATTTTTCCTTAAATTTGTCTTTTATAAAAAGAGTTGATCATCGTCTTTATTCGGATTAAATGCACATCATAAATTATGGGACTTTTCCAAAGATATTTGAATTTCAAATTGCTTGATTGGGAAGTTTACGGAAAACCACCATTTGGCCTTGAGTGTTTCTCTCCCAATTAAAGGGAGTTATTTTCTTTCCTATATTCTCTCTTTTGTGGGATATTTGAAACCCAATTATTATTTTTACCAAAAATTGCGATTCTGCACAAATCCATCTACCATATCTTGTGTTTTTTTTGGTTGATCTTGTGCGATTCTTAACATGGTTCGTACAAGGGATCAAATCCTTGGGAAGCTACGCGAGGAAGTAGGCGAGAATCGAAGAAGCAGCGGACCTGTTCCCGAAACCCCGATTCGTTCAGCCACTTCACTTACCGGTGGTGTGACTTAGGTCTTTGAGGCAACACTACAAGCAACCTCCGGGTGTTGATTTGAACAACATTCCACCCATTGATTACCCGAGGGCACTTGGGACTTCACAACCGATTCACACTCCACAATACCACGACCAGGGTTGGACAATATGGGAATGAACTATCAAAGACTGTCCACTCCTCGAGCGCGTCCATCCTATTGATCAAGTTTTGCAAAACTTATGTTCATGAAGAAAGGGGAACCTCCTCGGATAAGTTCTCCGAAAAGAGGGTCGAGTGTTGGGGAAAGAAGTGCGGGTGGTTAAAGAGTGGTCAAGCAACTAAGAAACCATGGAAGAGGATTATAAGGCGAATGGTGTTCAGCGATTCGGATGAAATTCGGGGTTGATCCTCTTGATAGCATTCTGCTCCCGGATGTTGAGATGGGACCTTTTGAAGATAACTCTTCTTCGGATGATGATGGTGATACTTAGTAGTCGATTTGTTCAAGGAATGGGTGAACTCGTAAAGCTGTTGGTAAAGAGTGTACTGAGACATCGGATGTTGAAACATCTAAAGATCACTGCTTGTGACAGCCGGTTAGGACCATGAACCGTAAGACTGCGAGCTTGAGGGACAACAAAGGTTTGTTTAGCTGCTTTTTACTCTGATAATAAGAAATTGTGGGGCCACTTTGTGGTTTTAAAGGGAGATCTTGTGTCAGCGACCTATTAAAGTAAGAGGATCATATCAATTATGGTATTTTACCTTTACTTGATAATATGGGATTATTTAGTACGTGACCAATATCGATTAAGGAAATAAGTTGAAGATTTGCTCTGTTTTTTTTTTTTTTTTTCTTCAGGGTGATCTCGAAAAATGAATATTGCGATAGTAGAGTATTTGAAGACGAAGCACTAAATGAGCAAAAGTATTAGTATCAACTAATACTTTTATGGAGAAATACTAATACATTTTTAGAAGAAAAACTAATACTTTGCAGGAGCACTATTAAAATATATATGTTAATGTTATGATTATTGGCAATTTTATTTTTGTCGGATACAATGTAAAATCCGTGTTGTTGTAACATGATTAACGTTTTTCACCACATCTACGAGTCTGGGGTGATATCTTGCGCATTCTTTGTTTTGTTTTATGGCAATTGGCTATTTCGGGTAACTTCTTTGATTATCTTGGATTCATATCTAGAAATATTGACTGTTTAATTGCCATTTAAACTCCTTTCTTATGTATTTGATCTTACCCGTAGGAAAGATTTTATCTCTTTTTGTTTACCTTTTATAGTTTTGCAACTTACCATTTGAAATCGCATGTCTCTTGATTTGGCCGAGAAAACGATCGGTCTGCCTTGTGAGGATTGGTTTCATTCACTATAAAAAGGAACTCACAAGCGTTTGAAGAAGATCACGAGAAAATACTCCTTGTGCTTATTCTTCTTCAAGAAATATTTGTATCATAATTCTAGTCTTCGGGAGAAGGCAGAAGCGTTCAAGGGATTTGAACTTGGAGGGATTCAAAGGTTGAGGTTTTTGGAAGAATCAATCGAATATTAGTTTTTTACGCGTAGTGTTGGTATATAAGATAAGGAGTCTTTATGCTTTCGTAAACCGATCCCAATTTATAATATTTTGTTTTCTATTGGATTGTTTCTTCTTTGGGCGTGGCCTCGTGCATTAAGATTGAGGAATCTAAGCACGTAAAAATCCCCGTGTTATTTTATTCCGTTGTGTACTTGTGTTGTTTGATTCAGTGTTACAACATTATCATACAACACCATAAGAATCTGTTTTGTTTAAAGTATTAGGGCATCAGATTCTATCAAAATACTCTCTAGTAAATTACTAATACTTTTCAGAAATTACTAATACTTTTCCGAGGGACAACTAATACATTTTTGAGAAAACTTTAATTATATTCAGAAACTATTAAATACTCTCAGAAACTACTAATACTTTTTCGAGGAAATACTAATACTTTTTCGAGGAACTACTAATACTTTTTTGAGGGACTGCTAATATAGTTCGGGGTATATTGTGGAGAAATACTAAAATACTTCAGGGGAACTAGTAATACATTTTAAAAAACTACTAATACTTTTGGAGAAGACGACTAGCCGC